>JAOTQJ010196807.1:0-14539 GCA_025642045.1 Solanum sejunctum | reverse complement strand
TCTTAATCTCAAGCTAGTATGACCCAAGGTACGAATAGGAATCCACCTTGTGACAAGTGTGGTAAACTCTATCTGGCTGAGTGTCGCATAGGTAAAGATGCTTGTTACTCATATGGGCAGACTAGTTCCAGTATGAGTGTTTAGAGAGGAGACAAGGTGAAGAAAGCAATAAAGCACAGTCCTCCACAGCACCCCAAATGGCAGCTATCAGAGGGGTACTACTATGGGTATAGGAGTCGGGACAAACCATCTTTATGCCATGAGAAATCGTCAGGATCAGGAAGCAGCACCAGATGTTGTTACGGTATGCTCCGAGTTATTACTTTTGAATGTTTTACATTGCTTGACCCTATTGCCACACTATCTTTTGTAACTCCCTATGTGTCTGGTAAGTTTGGGATCCTTCCAGAGTGTCTGCTTGAACCCTTTCCTGTTTCCACTCCTACTGGTGAGTCTAACTTAGCTGAACTATGATAGGTATACCTTGGCTGACTTGGTAGAGTTAGAGATGGTGGATTTTAATGTGATCCTGGGCATGGGTCGGCTTCATGCCTGTTATGCATCCATTGATTGTAGGACCCATATTGTTAGGTTTCAATTCCTTAATGAACCTGTCTTAGAGTACAAAGGGACTTCTGTTGCCCCTAAGATAAGTTTATCTCCTATCTTAGAGCTAATAAGCTAATATCTAAAGGGTGTATCTACCACCTCGTGCGAGTTAAGTTGGATGATATTGAGTCCCCCACTCTAGAGTTGGTCTCAATTGTAAATGAGTTTCATGAAGTGTTTCCTGATGATGTGCCTGGAGTCCCTCCTCATAGGGAGATTGACTTTGGAATTGATGTTCTCCCCGATACTCAACCTATCTCAATTCCACCCTATCGAATGCCCCCCGCTGAATTGAAAAAATTGAAAGAGCAACTGAAAGACTTACTAAAGAAGGATTTTGTAAGGCCTAGTGTTTCTCCTTGGGGTGCTCCTGTCCTATTCGTCCGTAAGAAAGATAGGTCTCTCAGAATGTGCATAGACTATAGGAAACTGAACAAGGTCACAATAAAGAACAGGTATCCTCTCCCCTGGACAGATTATCTATTTGACCAACTTTAGGGTGCCTCTTGCTCCTCCAAGATAGACCTCAGATTGAGTTACCATAAGTTGAAGGTGAGGGAATGTGATATTCTAAAAACAACCTTCAAGATAAGGTATGCTGATTTTGAGTTCTTGGTCATGTCCTTTGGGTTGACTAATGCACCTGTAACGTTCATGGACTTTATGAACAGAGTATTTAGGCCATATCTTAATATGTTCGTGATTGTATTTATTGATGATCTCCTGGTATATTCTAAGGATGAAGAGGAGCATTCCAATCATCTAAGAGTGGTTTTACAAACTTTCGAAGACCATGAATTATATGCAAAGTTTTCAAAGTGTGAGTTTTGGCTCAAGTCCGTGGCCTTCCTAGGTCATGTTGTCTCGGGTGATTATTTTCGAGTGGATGTCTAAAATATTAAAGCGACTAAGAACTGGCCTAGACAGACCTCTCCCACTAATATACGAAGTTTCTTGGGGTTTGAAGGCTATTGCCATAGATTTGTTGAGGGGTTTTATTCCTTGTCTGCACCATTCACCAGACTAATTCAGAAAAAGGCTAAGTTTCAATGATTTGATAAATGTGAGTGGAGTTTTCAAGAGTTGAAGACTAGATTGACTACCATACTAGTTTTGACTTTTATCGATGTGACGAAAGACTTTGTGATATATTATGATGCATCCAGAGTTGGACTGGGTTGTATGATGATGCAGATAGGGAAGGTGATACTTCTAGACAACTGAAGATTTATGAGAAGAACTATTTGACTCATGATCTCAAGTTGGCAGCAGTGGTGTTCGTGCTTAAGATCTGGCTCCACTACTTATATTGGGGGCATGTGGATATGTTCATTGACCACAAGAGCTTGCAATGCATCTTTAACCAAAAAAAGCTCAACCTGCGGCAAAGGACATCGCTGGAGCTGCTCAAGGATTATGACATGAGCATTCTCTACCACTTAGGTAAGGCTAACATTGTTACTGATGCTCTTAGCAGGTTGTCTATGGGTAGCACTACCCACGTGGAGGAAGGGAAGAAAGAGTTAGCTATGAATGTGCACAGATTAGCCCGATTGGGAGTCAACTTGAGGAGAATAATGAAGGTGGGGTCAATGTTCAGAATATGTCTATATCATCTTTAGTGTTAGACGTGAAGGAAAAGCAAGACCAAGACCCTTCCTTGTTTCAATTGAAAGATGTATTCACAAGCAAAAAGTAATGGTTTTATCAATAGTAGAAGGGGTGTTGAGATGCCAGGATAGATTGTGTATGCCCGATGTTGATGGTGTCCGATAGAGAATCATGGCAGAAGCTCACAACTCTCGATATTCTATTCATCTTGGCTTCACCAAGATGTACCATGACTTAAGAGAGGTCTATTAGTGGAGTGGAGTGAAGAAGGACATTGCTGAATTTGTCTCTAAGTGCCCCAATTGTCAACAGGTCAAGGTTGAACATCAGAGGCCATGTGGATTAGCTCAGAACTTTGAAATTCCAGAGTGGAAATGGGAGATGATCAACATTGATTTCATTACCGAATTGCCCCGATCCCAAAAGTAACTTGATTTGATATGGCTAATCATGGATAGGATGACCAAATCTGCTCACTTCTTGGAAGTCAAGACAACTAACACTGTAGAGGAGTATGCTAAGTTATACATTCGTGAGATTGTGAGATTGCATGTTGTTCTGTTGCTTATCATCTCGTGTGGAGGAACTCAATTCACCTCTCAATTTTGAAGATCTTTTCAAAAATTACGTAGCAAAGTGAATCTGAGTACAACTTTCCACCCTCAGATAGATGGTCAAGCAGAGCGCACCATTCAGACTTTGGATGATATATTAAGGGCTTGCATACTCGACTTCAAGGAGAATTGGGACGATCACTTACCATTGATTAAATTCACCTACAACAATAGTTATGATATAAGTATCCAAATGGCTCCTTATGAAGCTTTGTATAGGAGGAGGTGTAAATCACCAGTTGGGTGGTTTGAGGTTGGTAAAGCTGAGTTGATTAGACTTGATTTTGTCCACCAATCCATAGAGAAGGTGAAGGTTATGAGAGAGAGGTTAAGGACTGCACAAAGTTGTCAAAAGTCTTACACTGATGTGAGCAAAAGAGACTTAGAATTTGAGGTGCATGATTAGGTGTACTTGAAAGTGTCACCCATGAAGGGTGTCATAAGGTTCGGTAAGAAGGGAAAGTCGAATCCTCGCTATATTAGTCCCTATCAAATTTTGAAGAGGGTTGGGAAGGTCGTCTACAAGTTGGAATTATCTTCCAAGCTAGATGGTATTCATCCGGTATTCCATATGTCGATGCTGAAGAAATGGTTGGGAGATCCTGCTTTGGCAATCCCCAATGAGAGTACCAGAGTAAGGGATAACCTATCCCATGAGGAGGTTCCAGCCCCAATTCTTGATCTTCAAGTTCATAAGCTGAGGAATAAGGAGATAGCCTATGTTAAAATACTATGGAGGAACCAATTTGTTGAGAAAGCTATGTGGGAAGCTGAGGAAGCTTTGAAGACCAAATAACCACACTATTCATGCCAAATGATGATGATGTTGAAGGTAACGTCCCTATTCTTAACTTAACTGAAGTTTCCATTCTTGAGTTGATGTGCTTATTCTATTCTTCAGTGTAAGTAGAGGTTATATAGGCTGGTGGATAGTTGATAGTTTGAGATTTTCAAGTAAAGTATTAAGACGAGTCTTGAGTCTACTCATGCCTTAATTCCATCTTTACTCATCATTTGAGCACGAATGATCCCAAGAGGGAGATAATGTAATACCCAGTGAAATTATTGAATTACCCCTAGAATGAAATCGTGCACATAATGCATCTTCCCAAGTTTCAATATGAAATCTGAGATTGAATTTGTGACCACACGAAGTATTAAGTGCAAAAATGGCCTCAACCCAATTTTAGAGCAACCAAGTCGAAAAATAAATTTTTCTAATTAATTAAAAAATAGTGTCAGTTTGTGCTTAAGGCACAACACAGATGGAACGTGGATTGACACTTATGTTTTTTTAATTTTTGGTATGAAAGTAGAAAGAACAAAAATCACGAAATAACACATGTCCGTGCCTGAGGCGCGATACAGACATGTTTTTATGAAGTGAAATTTTATTTCTTTTCGCAGGAAGGGACTTTTGGTCATTCCTCAACTTATCCTAAGTCCCATATACATGTTTAAGGGTCATTATATCAGATTAAGGGTTTTAAAACCCATTTTACTTAACTTCTAAATGAGGGTTCCTGAAGGAGAAAGAAGAGAGAGCTTGAAGATTCCTAGACTCGGGTCCAATTTCTTGAAAAAACCTAGGAAATTCTTCATCTAGGTATATAAGGCTACCTAAATTATAAGATTGTTCTCCCATATGCCCCATTGAATGTAGTAGGTTGAAAGCTGAAGGTGATTGGTTATGTCTGTTAATTCTTGAATGGTTATTTGAAAACTATTCTTACATCATATATTTTCTTGAATTGATGATCACTATAACTTGAATTATTTTTTAAGTGATTTTATTTGAATTATTATATAAACCCTACATGATTACCTTGTTAAAGATTCCAAGAATAAGCTTTGGGGTTGATGTCTAGAGCCTTGATCATATGGGTGTGCTTGTTTGTTGTGGTTTGGGTCCTAAGTTGAATGTGTTGATGATTGATGTTGATGAGATTGACATCCTCAGAGTCTTAGAGAGGTTGAAGTTAATCTTAAAGGAAGGTTTCTGATTCCTTCAATTGATAAATTATAAGGTGAGTTGATGTTCCTTGTCCAAAAGAGACTAAGTGATGAGAAACCTTTATGTTTAATAGTTTATGAGCATGTTGAGTCCTAGAAGGAGTATTGAGTACCGAAATAAGTAAGAGTAAGTCTTACTTGCACTCATTAACTATGTGTCCAGCGTAGGAGATGATTAGACCATGAAAAATGGATGTTTCCTTAGTCCCAAAAGAGGACTTGATAGAATTATCGATCTATCGATAGACACGTCCTTTACCCTAGCAAGGTATTGGACAGATATGGCAATGACATTGCTTCGTTGTACCGCATCAGCTCATAGGTGATAGTTGTCGATTAGAAAAACTCCCAGATAGGTTCATCTTGATAGTACACTGATGTTGATATAATGATATGAGTCTTTATTGATGTTAATGTGATACTATCTACTCCTTATTCTGAGCTGAGATGAGTACCTGATGTGTTAATGCCATTCCATATTATTGTGATTATATTGTTTACTTTTAGCCCATTTTATATATGGTACATTCTACGTACTGATGCCATTTGGCGCTGCATCATTTCATGATGTAGATTTAGTAGACAGAGGACTTCTACAGGTGATTCATTGAGGTTCAGAGACTTCTAGCTTCAGAGACTTGGTGAGTTCTCCCCTATATTCAGAGGATGCCTTTTACCTTTTTTTTTATATATATTTTGAATTTATTTCTTGAGCTTGTGGTATCCATGACCTGTCATGTTTCCTTCTTAGACTATAGACTTAGAGACTTCATAGATATAGAGAATGACAGTTTTATGTTGGGGTCTTTTCCCTTCTTTCTAAATTGAGTTTTCATAATCCTATCTTATGCTATAGATGTTGACGACTAGTCTTATGGCCCATGGTCTATATTTCTGATGTAGATGTAATAAGATAAAGTTGCCCACTATTATATGATTGTTGATTCTTATGTCTTTCGTTGATTTACTAATTGAACGAATGTAATGAGGCTAGGTGGTTCACTTGGGGACTAGCAATAGTCTCTGAGTGCCAGCTACGCACAAGGTACCCTTCTGGGGCGTGACATTCACTTTTTATACTAATAGTATTTACCTAATATAAATAGCTCAATATCATTAAAATATTATGAGATACAAATCAATTATAATCATCTTAAATTTTAAATAATAAAAAAAGTCACCATTTCTTAATTAATTTATTTGTTGATTATATGTCATTAAAATTTTTTAAATTTTTTATTTGTAAAATTTTACTTTATACTTTTTTAACTCAAATGAATGATTTGCCTTTGTATTCACCTAGTAGTTTCACAACCAATAATGAAAAAAAAGTTGACACAATATTTTTTTAATTAAAAAAAATGTTATTACTGAATACTGATTCTTAAGTCTGTTGATCGAGTTAATTTTCAAGTTGAGAAACATCTATCCTCTTGAGAAAATTACTTACTACTAAAATTATATAACTTTTCTACCTTAAATTAATCTTATAAGCTTATAATTATATATTTAATATTATTATTCTATTTTTAATTTGTTGTTTTTCATTACAATTTTTTGTTTTGACCTACTTCATTTTGCATCTTTATGTAACACCGTTAAAATTACCAAAATACTCCTAGATGAGAGATGTATGCATAATACGTCTTTCTAAACTTCGACGGTAAATCCGAGGCCGAAAATACGATCAGCATGAAACATTATGTAGGGAAATAGTCTGGATTGAATTTTAGAGCAATCGGATCAAAAAATAATTTTTTAATGTGAAAACACATTCCAGTAATTGCGCGACATGTTTGCATCGGGGACTTGTTGCAGATTCACAATTAGATATGATCCCAATATTTTCTACGGGATTATAAAACTCGATCGGGAAAAAATTAGCGATAACCTCCTAAAATAGACCAAGTCCGCGACACGGACTTGGTATCACGAGCTATATTTTTTTTTAATTTTTTGTGAGGGGCATTCTAGACTTTTTTCAACTCCTTTTAAACTTAAAACACGATCAAAATAGGTCATTTTTGGTCTAAAAAGGGTTTCCAAACCCATTCTAAAGTCTCTTACGCTAAAATTGAGTTAGAATTCTTGAGAGAAGGAGAGAAGAAAGATAGGGTTCTGAGGTTGGGGTTAATTTCTTGTGAAGATTAATGTTGTCCTTCATTCCAGGTATGCAAGACTAAACTAAAGTATGGAACTATTCTTCTATATGCTGCCATTGATGGTAATAGAAAGATTGTGAGTATTTTGAGTCTCCATGCATGTATGTTGAATGTTTTCTTATAAATTATACATATTTTATGTATTTTTATACATTGATGATCATTGTAAACTTGATTTTTCTGTTTGAATACTTTTCATGCATCATTTTAGAAAACCCTACATGTTATTTTCATAAAAGGTTGCAAGAATGAACTTAGGAGATGAGTCTTGAGCCTTGACGGTATGAATGTGTATGTGACTGTGATTGTGATCCTAATATGAGAGTGTTGATGAAAATAATGTTCCTGGAGTCCTAAAGATCATGAAACTAGTCCTAAGATAGTGATTCTAACCAAGAGTTGATAGTCAATGTACTGAATTGATTTAACTATATCCAACAAGACTAGTTAGAAGTATAACCAGATGATTAAGATCTGATGAGCATGTTAAGTCCTGGGAGGAGTATTGAGCACTGAATTGAGTAAGAGTAGATAACAACTCAAATTCAATAACTATGTGGCTAGTGTAGGAGAGTATTGAATCGTAAATAAGATATTTCCTTTATCCCAAAAGAGGACTTGATGTTCTTTATTATGGATCCACCACTGTGATGTCCTTTACCCCAGAAAGATACTGGATAGATGTGGCAACAATAATGTTTTGCTATATCATTACAAGCTCATAGGTGATGGTTGTTGGTTAGAGAAACTCCCAGATAGATTATGACGGTATCCTAATGTGATGAATCAGTTCCTTACCTTTTGAGTTAAGTCTCTTGAGTTCAGTCTATGACTAAGATGAGTTGATTTTTGATTTGAGTGTCTTTTATGATGTTCTTTCCTTTCTAGCTCTTTTACATACTCATGCATTCCACATACTGACATCCATTTAGGCCTGCATATTTTCATGATGCAGAGACAGTGTAACACCTAGTAAAATCACTAAAATAACCCTAGAGGAGAGATCTGCTCATAACGCGTCTTTCCATGCTCTAGTTGTAAATCCTCAACTGGATATGTGATAAGCATGAAAAATCAAATTGAAAAATAGTCTTGGTCAATTTTTAGATCTATTGGATCAAAAGATAATTTTTGGATCCAAAACACAAAATATTATCGGTATACAACACAAGCACGACATGCCTTAGACACGGACCTGTACTTGTATTTTTTTAATGTTTTTTACGAAGATTGGAAAACTCATTCGAAGAATTTTTGAGAAAAACTATACATTTGTGCCCACTCCGCGTCGCAGACTGGCTATTCAGGAATAAAATTTTTGAGCATAAAAAGGGTTTTAAAATCCCATTCTAAGTCCCTTTCTAAGTACTTGAAGAGACTAGGGCTTGAGAGAAGAGGAGAAGAATGTGAAATTGAAGAATTCAAGGGTGAATTATTGAAGATTGATTGTTGATAGCTTCATCCCAGGTATGTTTGGCTAAACGAAAGAATGAGATTGTTCTCCAATGTGCCCTATAGATGGTCATAAAAGAGTTGAAAGTGCATAAGTCTTCATAGATTTCTTGAAATCTATATTTACTACATGTATATTCATATGTTCATAATCATCAAATTTGTTTTCTTGATTAAATATTTTTCATGAGATATTGCATAAACCCTATATGTTAAATTTTGAAAGCATGCATGAATGAACATAAGAATGGAGTCTAGAGCCTTCAATGAGAATGTCGATTATGATTGTTTATTGTGATGTGAGAATGATGATGGGTTGATAGTTCTTGATGGTCCATGAGTGTTTTCAAATAAACTCTAATGACTTGTCTATGAGATTGTTCCCTAATGATTGATCTAAGCCTTGAGCTATTGATTAAGAGTTGAATTGATGAGATGAATAGAGTCCCTATGAGATTGATTGAATGATAAGTGCCTCTATGAGGCTGATTTGAGATGAGTTTATTGAGATGATTTGATAGGATTGATTGAATTATGAGCATTGAGTCTTAGGAGGACTATCGAGCATAGAAAGAATAAGAGTTAATCCAACTCGCACTTGTCAAACTACGTAGCCAGCATAGGTGAGGATTAAAACTATCATATTACATTGAGGTTCCTTCTTGATAGAGTCCCTGAAATAATAGAGGACTTGTTTGCTTTGCTGGGGTCCCTAGTTGATTTGATTCGTTCCCTATCTAGCTAGTATGGAAGGGTTGTGGCAACAATGATGACTTATCGGATAAGAGAAACTCTCAGAAAGTTTCCATATTGAGTACTTTGAGTCGAGACGAGATGAGATGAGTTAAGTTGAGTTCCTTGAGAATTATTTTGATTTGATTGATGAGGTTTGATCGGTTTAATAGATCACTTGTCTACTATTTATTCTTGCTTTAGATAGACACTTGACATGTTGATTTGTTACTATTTTGAGTTGATGTTGTTCCATATTATTGTACATGTTTCTATTTTATTCAGTTATTTTACATATAGTACATTCCATGTGCTGGTGCCACTCAACGCTGCATTATTTTATGATGCAGATATAAGGATTAGAGATCGTCAATAGGCGAATTGTTGAGGATCTCAGCAGTAAGATGATTGGTGAGCCTCCCTCTTTTGGAGGATTCATTATGTTTATTTCATCTTGCTTATAGAGTTAGACTTGATTAGCTTTAATTTGCTTTGAGTTAGCCATGAGTCTCTCATTGACACCACTTGACAGTTATAGAGGCTTCATAGACTAGAGTGAAATGTTAATGTAAGACTAGTTGAGCTAGTTCTTTCTACTAGCCTTTTTATTTGATATGTTATTCTAGATTAGATGTGTCCATTACCTTTTTAAGACTTCCGCTGATTGTTTTGAGCTTACTAATTGAATGAATGCGATGAGATCAAGTAGTTCACTTGGAGACTAGCAATAGTTTCTGAATGTCGATTACGTCTAGGGTACCCTCCCGGGATGTGATAGACAGGTACTCTAGATCCTCAATAGACAATCCGTTGAAGGCCTATTCTCTCTACAACGGATTGGTGAATCCTCCCCTGCATTCGGAGGATACCATTTTATATTTCTTATGCTTTGACTTAATTTCATTTTGAGTTATGGTAGCCATGGCTTGTCATTGTATCCTTCTAGGCTGTAGAGGTAGAGGCTTCATAGAATAGACGATGATGACTTAACATCGAGGTCTTTCTTTCCTTGGATTGAGTTTCTTTAGATATACTTTTATGTCATAAATGTTGAGTTTGACTTTGTTAACCTATGACCTTTATTCATTGAGTTAGAAGTAAATTGAGCTGCCCACCATTATATCTCTTTTATTCTGATGTCTTTTGCTGATTTGAATGACTGAATGACTATCATGAGGCCAAGTGGTTTGCTTGAGGACTAACAGTAGTCTTTGAGTATCAACCACATCTACGGTACCCTCTCAGGGGGTGACACTTTAAAAAGGTCAAGTAAAGATGAATAAATTGTCTCTCAAAGTAAAAAAGACGTATATAGAAACTATATCCAGAAATATTTAAGTTAAAAAAATTGTACCAAAAAGATTGTAACTAAATATTTTTATACTATTTCAAAATTTTATATTTTATTCTTTTTATTAAGTATTTGTTATTATGAAATAAGCAAAATTATAAAAGATGGATGATTCTTATCATAATGATGGAATAATTAATAAAACACCGCTTATTATATTTATAACATAATTTGGTCCTATCTCTTTACACTCATATTAATTAAAGTATATTTTTACACTAACTAATATATTTTAACAACGGTATGTTATGTTATTTGATGATCAAATTTATCCCCTCATTAATGTTGGATTAAAATATCACTTAACAATCAAAAAATATTTGATCACTATAAGTGTATTTATAACGACCGAAAAAACCTTGGTCTCTATAACTATATTTATAACGACTGGAAAAAATTTAGTAGCTATAAGTATATTTATTGCAATAAAAAAAAAATTGGTCACATAAGTGTATTTATAACGACCAAATATATTTTCCTTCATTAAAAAATAGTCGTGAAAAGTCTTTTTTCTTTTAGTGTATCCTATCAGTATCATATAATTTTGAGATTTTTGTTGATAAACAAAATAATTAAGAGAAAATTATTAAAGTTACAAACTTATTTTTTAATTCTAAGTCTTACAAACTTATTTTTTAAATTCTAAGTCAGTAGAAAAATATATTCTTTGTAATACTCTATGGATATATTGATACCATATCGATATCATATATGATTGAACTTAATCCTTTGTGCTACCTTGTTGGTCTATCATACAAGGTAGGTACTAATATCAGCATGAAATCAGCGTATGAATTTTAATAGTATGGGGGTAGAAAATGTAAAAAGGTATATGAATGCAAATAGTTTGTTTTAAATGGGCACAAGCTTATTTTTCCTATATTGTAAGACTCCTTAATTATTAATTCTTCTAATATTACTTGTCATATATTTTTTTACTATCATATATTTTAGGACTCCTTAATTTTAAATAATCTAAGAAAGAAAAATAATTTGAGTGGTATAATAATCGAAGAAAAATTGTGAAAAATGATTTTGCCTAAAAGAAAATCTTTTAATGAAAGATAAAAAGTTCAACGGACCTTCACACTTTCAATAAAGTATAGATATACTTATTATTATGATATGATAAATGTTGGGAAACTAATTACCTCAATTTTCTTTAAATTCTTATTAACACATTAAATACAGGTATAATTCCACCAGAAATAGAAATTCTTGTTAATTTGGTGAAGTTAGGTTTGGGGAGAAACCAGATGAGCGGCTCTATGCCAATCTCCTTATTCAATATATCTTCTTTGCAACTTTTTTATCTAGTAAGGAACAATCTCAGTGGATTCTTACTACAGGAGATTGGCGAGTTTTATATCTTGAGGAAAATAGGTTTACTTGTTCATATTAATTTAATGTGATAGCAAAAAGTACATCTCATACTAACTCTTTAAAACTCACTAATTTCTTCATGTGTTGCTAAGTGAAATATCCAAAGTGATAAGAAATCTCGTTGAGTTGGAGGAACTTGTTCTTGGATTTAATAGTTTTAGCGGTTCACTTCCAATGGAGATCTTCAACATATCATGAATGAGAAGAATTGAACTTTCAAACAATAATCTATCAGGAACTCTCCCACCAAACATAGGTTCTATCTTACCCAACTTTGAATATAGGTTCTATCTTACCCAACTTTGAAATGCTTTTTCTGGGTGACTTAACGAATCTTGTAGGGACTATTCCTCATTCTATCTCCAATTGTTCCAAAGTTATTATGTTAGAGCTTTTAGGAAACAAACTCAGTGGCTTGATTCTCAATTCTCTTGGATATTTGACTCATCTTCAGTACATATACTTGTAAGGAAACAATTTAACCAATGACTTATCGTTAAGCTTCATGACTTCCCTAACAAATTACAGAAATTTGACATTTATTTCTCCACAGGTAACTTCTCCATATCTCTTACTAAATTTACCCTCAGCAGTTGCAAAATAAAAGAGCCAATTCCAAATGAAGTTGGCAACTTAACCAGCTTATTATAACTTGATCTACATGGAAACAACTTATTGGATCGATTCCAACATCAACTGGAAACATGAGTAACCTTCAGCACTTGTACTTGAGTGACAATAAACTTGCAGGATTTATTAGAGTTCATATATGTGAATTACAGAATTTGGGTGAAATTCACTTTGGACAAAATCAACTTTCGGGATCTCTTCCTAATTGTTTAGGGAATGTCACTTCCCTTAGGGTTATGAATTAGGGTTCCAATAAATTGTGTTCCAATATACCAACAGGCTTAGGGAATTTCAAAGATCTAATGAATCTTGGCTTATGCTCAAACAACAAGGTTGGTTCTTTACCTCAAGAAATCAGAAATCTAAAGGTTGATATACATATGGATTTGCCCATGAATCAATTCACAAATGGAATTCCTACAAAATTTGGAGGATTGCAGAATCTGGAGCACCATTATTTGAATCACAACAAGTTGCGAGGATCTATACTTCACTCGATGAGCAACATGGTAGGTTTGGAATTCCTAGACATTTCTCATAATAATATTTCAGGAGTCATTCCTATGTCTTTGGAGAAACTTTAATACCTCAAGTATTTCAATGTTTCTATCAACAAGGTATATGGTGAAATTCCCTCGGGGGGTCCTTTCAAGAACCTCTCGAGTCAGTTTTTCATCGACAATGAAGCATTGTGTGGTCCTTAAAGGTTTAGCGTCCCACCATACCCGTCATCATCGTAGTACAAATCAAACAGGAAAAAAAAATACTTATTCTATTTCTTCTGTTAGGAATTGCACTTGTATTGTTTTTATTGCTGTTGTGTTTCTACGGATGACGCATAGAAGATATAAGAGTGCTCCTCAACAAGTTGATTCATTGCCTACCATAACAAGAGAAAGAATTTTATACTATGAACTACTCCAAGCAATGATTCTCTCAGCAGAGTAATCTGATCGGATCTGGAAGTTTTGACTCTGTTTACAAAGACATTCTCAGAAGTGAAACTCATGTTACATTTTAAGTGTTTAACCTACAATTGGAAGTGACATTCAATAGTTTTGATACGGAATGTGAAGTTTTATGCATCCTTTGCCATAGGAATCTCATAAAAGTCATCACTAGTTGTTCCAACCTTGAATTTAAGTATTTAGTGCTCAAATTTATGCCAAATGGAAGTCTTGAGAAGTATTTGTATTTGCACAACTACTTCTTGAACATCATTAAGAGACTAAGCATAATGATACATGTGGCATGTGCATTGGAATGTCTCCACCATGGGTACTCATTGCCTGTGATTCATTGTGACGTGAAGCCTAGTAACGTCTTGCTGGATGAGGATATGGTTGCCCATCTAAGCGACTTTAGTATTTCAAAAATGCTTGGTGAAGATGAGAGTGATTTATACAAAACCACCTTAGCAACATTGGGTTATATTGCACCAGGTACGTCTCTTTATTTTGTTGATTTTTCCTTTCTTTTAATTTTTCACCAAGAAATTATGTTAAATCTTTAAATTAATTGTTTGGCTATAGAGTATGGACTAGATGGATTGGTATCAACAAAATGTGATGTCTATAGTTATGGGATCATGCTGCTAGAAACATTTACTAGTTGAAAGCCTAGTGAGTTTGAGGGAGATGTTAGCTTGAATCAATGGGTGAGTTATTCACTCCTAGAGGCGGTAGTGGATGCTAACTTGATAACACCAATGGGTAAAAGCTTACAGAAGAAGCTAGATGTTGTGGCCTCAATCATGAAAGTGACATTAGATTGTTGTGATGAATCTCTGGCAAGAAGGACAAACATGAAAGATTTTGTAGGGATGCTACAAAAGATCAAAATTCAACTTTTTGCTTGTTGAATATTGGCTTAGATCAAAATATTACTTTCTATTTCATTAATATGTGTCACATCCCAACCTAGGGTCGTGACCAGTGTCCGATAGGGACACCTAGACACATGCTAACCTTAAATTCCCAATG
>JAOTQJ010196777.1:0-20618 GCA_025642045.1 Solanum sejunctum | reverse complement strand
AATTGACGCTAATTTGACCAAAGCATGACATGATTTATTTATATAGTATTAGTACATGTAAAATGTGGGGTGTTACACAATATCAAAGGCTCTCAAGAGGTATAATCTTAAGAAAGGGGTTTAATCCGTCCCTACGACATCATTAACATTTTCATGACTTAAACACATCTTTAAAAAGCTCATATTCATCGTAAAGTCACTTGAATCATAACTCAACAAATAGATCAACAAAACTTAAAGAATCCTTAAAAAGGCATATACCTGGTAAAACCTTCAATAGATACCTGGTAATACCCTCAAGCAATATACATCAAAATCCTTTATCAAATCTTATAATAGATCTTGGTTGCATAGCTCAAAACATAGCAAAACAATCCTAGTTTTTATAGACCCCAACATAGTAGTGCAGTGATTTTCATAATAAATAAGACCCATTAAGGAATCAACTTTAAATCATGTAATTTTGAGGAAAATGGAGCTTGGCCATCATGGGTGAAAGGAACCCATGAAAGAAACTCACATATCTTAGGTTTGGGGATGAACTTGATAAATATTGGAGATAGAGACTTAAAGCTTGAAGGAGAATCTTGATATCCGAATGAGGGTTTGAGACTTGAATTTCGAGAGAAATATAGGACTAAGTATTTGAGTGAATACTGGGGGGAATATTTTGGGTGAAATAAGGCTAAGTATAGGTATTTTCTCGTGTGAGAACACTTAGACCCAAGACTTAAAGTCTTGGACTGAAAATAAAAACTGGGCATTTTTAACACACTGGTGCGTCGCGCCAGTGACGCGAATTTGCTTTTGGAAATCGCATTTTGTGATTTTTGGATTTTGATATGGTTGCTCTAGAATTTAGGTTAGACCTATTTTCCACTCAATTTTGTCCCCTGAATTAGAATATAGAGTCAGATGTTTCAAATAATACACGAATTTTGAGATATATAAAAATTACGATTCTGGGCATTTCCGAGACATATTTTCTAGCACTTTTTGGGTCATTTCAATATCTCCCCCTTGGGAACATTCATCCCCGAATGTCAAAGAATTGTACAAAAGAAGAGTTATCACAAAGAGAGCAACCCTATCAAGAATGCACCTATACACTTTAGAACACCATTTTCAAAACTTCAACATAAGTGCCAAAATCGTCATTAACTTGTCAACATAAACATGAGTGCATGCAATGACATAGGGATGAAATACAAGACATGGAATCATAAAAAGGACTTGACATGTCATCTTAAGATTGAATAGAATGAAAGAGATATGAATATTGCTTCTTCATGCCCTCACCGGCTCCCGAGAGGCATATACGAATAGGAGACTCTTCGAAAGGGGCCTTGACGAACACCCCATCCTCATTAATCAACTTTTCCACCCTTACATCCACTCTCCTCCGGGACCTTCTCATAAGCCAACTTATCCTCTATATCGCCCAATATCTCAAAGAGTTATATAGCACTCGAGTCACCAATACATCCCATCAACCTAGAAGCATGAAAAATTGGACTAACCAAACCCCTATCCATAGGCAAACTCCAAACTTAAGCAACCTTACCAACTTCGCTCTTCATCCTATAAGGACTCACAATCATAACTTATTAGTCAACCTTAACCACACCTATTCCACTTGTTGCCACGAACTACCATCTCCACCTTGGGAGACAACCTCCACTCTGCCATCTTTCCACCCAACATTTTCAACTCTAATAAGGCGGAATCAAGGCCTTGCTTAATCTAGACCTCTTAACCAAAGAAGATTTGGCTCCATCAAGAATACTACACCAGCATGCCTAACTTCCTCCAACCTTACCCCAACTAGTCAACCGATGGACCTTTATAATCACCTATTGCCACCATTAGCGACATATGCTAGGCTACTTAGGGCACTGACCACAACACTAGCCTTACTGGGAATTGATGCACATTTATACCATAATTCTTAAGGAGTTGTAACCACCACCTTGTTACCCACAATTCACACTTATCATATTTAGGAAACAACCTCTCATCCTCAAAAACGTGCAACACTACCCTTAAGTGATTCGCAAGCTCTAAACAAATCAATACTTCATCAATAGAGGCTACCACAACATGCTAGGGTAAGGTTTTAAGACCATATTCATGAGACTCATAAATACTACCAATGCATAAGTCACCCAAACAACTCCACCAACACCTCCAAATGCTCGCTCTTAGTTCGAAAGCTCTCAAGGATATCACCTACCCTCATCCTCACTTGGGAATAAAATTCAAACCAAAGATCAATCTTAGAGTGGAACTTTCCACACTTGTTGCATATAGGAGGAGCTTGTCCACTCATACCTTCACTGTGATACTTGGGCTGACCACCCCATCCTAACCCTCTTGCTTGAAGTATCGTGGGACTCTTGATCTTGGAAGCTACCATGAAATCGAGCCCTCTTAGATCCCTCACTTCTACTATTTCTAAGCTTCTCACACTTGAGTTGTTCGGCATATGTCATAAAGCTGGACAAATCCATATCACTAATCAACATAGTTAACTGACACTCCTCATTCACCAAATCAAACATGCCCATCACGATCTAATTTATTCTAGCCCTCGGCAACCAAGTGAGGAGCATATTTAATAGTTGGTTAAATTTGAGAGCTTACTCCCTCACACTCATAGATCCTTGCTTCAAGTTTATAAACTCCACCAATTTAGCTTTCTTAAGCTCAAGGTGGAAGAATCGATTAAGAAAGGCCACCTTGAACTCCTTCCATAGAACTATATTGTCATCCCCCTTCTCTCCCTTCTATTATGTGAACTATATTTGTGCTACCCCCTTGAGTTGGTAAGACGCCAACTCCGCCTTCTCTTCCTACCTCACCCTCATAATAGATAGCACTTTATATATTTCATCAATGAACCCTTGAGGGTCTTCATCCACCTTTGACCCATAGAATACAAGTGGATTAATCCTCATGAAGTTTCTTACCCGAGATGCCGAGGTAGGAGCATGAGGGGCTTGGGCCCCTTGATTGGCTTGATTAGCCACAACTTGGGCAAGTACAATAAGAACAACCCTGAACTCTCCAATTGTCGGTTGCCCCCCAGGTGTGAGAGATCGTCTTTCTCTTACATTAGGCATGATCTAGCATATCAAAGAACAATTGTTAGGGGGAATAACTTTACTTTAACTCTATGGCACAACTTAGAACATGAAAAAGGAAAACATTTCCTAAAATGCCTTATAGCCTCTTGCTCATAGTTGTGGTGCACAACACAACTATAAACAAGACTCTAATTGACGCAGAGTGTTAGACTCTGAGGATCTAACAACCTAATGCTTTGAAACCATTTTTGTCACGACTTGAACCTAGGGCCTAGTCATGACCAGCGAATGGGGAACTCAAAGGAACCCAAAACAAGCCTCTTACCATATTATTACACATCCTTGGTTGTGGAAGAAATTAAGAAATGACCATAAGAGATAAGCATAAATAAGGGAAAATTGGGGCTAAGGGAAAGAGTTAAACACTTGAATAATATAAAGAGTCAAAGATCAAGCATAATGCATAACTTGTCCAACAACACCTCTAGACATAGAACTTAGCGGGGGCCAAGACAAGCAACCAGGCTTACCCTCATAGTCATAAGTATTCCAAGATATACAAGATATAGTCTAAATATAAGCCTAAAAAAAGATAGATATTGTCCCTGGACATGAGCACTCACCAAAAGCTAACTTGCACAATCCGTATAGCCACGAGGAGAATCAATAGGAGCTCCGATTCCTACATGGAAACATCATGTCGACATAGAGTATGCGTTAGTACATTTGAATATACTAAGTATGTGGGATGCAATGCAACAAGAGATAGACATCATAGACAAAATGCATAATCATAAGCAATGAATACATACTAACAATATGACATATGTGAATGATGCTTGAGTAAAACCATGCTTACAATTCAATCAACTTATATAGATCATAATACATAAGTGTGGGAAGAAACCTTAATGACATATAATAAGACCAAGCGAGCTACAACTTGGAACTCCAATGTTAACCCCACATCGGAGGAGAGGGGGAAGTCACTTGCAAAGGTGAACCTCCTAATGCCTAAGTGGATCCACTAATCCTTATGTGAACTGGGTACTCGCCTCTAGTTCTTGGACTCGGGTACTCGCCTCAAGTCTGGACTTAGGTACTCGCCTCAAGCCCTCATATTTAGGGGACTCGCCTCTAATCCCTTCACCTATGGTGGCACGTAGTTCTAGGACATGGGGACTCACTCTAGTATGCTCGATGCTAATTCTAATCCCATGAAATATATAAGATAATCATACTTTAATAACTTGCAATAAACATAGAGACATGACATGAGTAGCTCTTAACATCATAGACCTCCAGTAGTGAGCTTAAATTCAATCATAAGAATGGGTCATCATCAACATTACCCTTTCAATAACATCAACATCAAAGGCTCACAAGAGGTATAATCTTAAGAAAGGGGCTTAATCCGGCCCTACAACATTATCAATATTTTCATGACTTAAACACATCTTTAAAAAGCTCATAATCATCATAAAGTCACTTGGATCATAACTCAACAAATAGATCATCAAAACTTAAAGAATCCTTAAAAAGGCATTTTATCAAACACTTAGAGGGTGTGTAGTGCTAGTGTAAAACCATGCAATTCAAGAGTAAAATCATGATAGAAAATTTCATGTAAAACCTTCAATAGATACCTGGTAATACCCTCAAGCAATATACAACAAAATTTTTCATCAAATCTTATAATAGATCTTGGTTGCATAGCTCAAAACATAGCAAAACAGTCATAGTTTTTATAGACCCCAACATAGTGGTGCAATGATTTTCATAGTAAATAAGACTCACTAGTGAATCAACATTAAATCATGTAATTTTGAGGAAAAAGGAGTTTGTGCATCATGAGTGAAAGGAACCCATAAAAGAAACCCGCATACCTTAGCTTTGGAGACGAACTTGATGAAGATTGGAGATGGAGACTTGAAGCTTGAAGGAGAATCTTAAGATCATGATGAGGGTTTTAGACTTGAATTTTGAGAAAAATATATAACTAAGTGTTTGAGTGAATATTGGTGAATGTTTTGGGTGATATGAGGGTGAAATAAGGCTAAGTATAGGTATTTTCTCATGTGAAAATATCCCAGGACTTAAAAGTCTTGGATCAAAACTAAAAACTGGGCATTTTTAACATACTGGTACGTCGCACCAGTGACGTGAATTTGCTTCTGGAAATTGCATTTTGTGATTTTCGGATATTGACACGCTTGCTCTAAAATTTGGCTTAGACCCATTCTCCACTCAATTTTCCCCCCTGAACAAAAATGTGAAGTCAAAGTTTTGAAATAACACAAGGATGTTGGTATATATGGAAATTATGATTTCGGGCATTTCTGAGGCACATTTTCGAACACTTTTTAGTTCACTTCATGGATGGCTGTGTCGTGCTGAAGTTTTCCTATTTCTATTGAGTGTGTTGATTGTTGCTGCATTTGTCATGAATTAAGTTGAATCTTATCTGTGTTTTAGTCATAAGGTTCATTGATTTGAAGCTTTAGTCAAGTTACTGTCGTCGGTGTCTTTCTCTATGGTATCAAAGATCAAAGAAGAGTTCTGGTTTGAGATTGTTACTTATTAGTATATGAAGTTCATATCACTGTTTTATATTGATCTTATTTTCTTCATTTTGTCTCCGATTTAAGCATGATTAACTAGGTTTAAATCTTGTTTTGATTTACTAATAATGATTATGACTCATTTTTCGCTAATCTGAAGTTTATTAGAGTTTTCTAGTCCATATTAAGGTCAAAACTTTCTGCTTTAGGAGTCTTGCTTCCGTCCGGTCTATAAATCTGACTTGTTAAGCTTGGAGATGCCCTCACAGTTTGATACCTTTGTTGTTTCGTGTGTTTTCTTTCCTGGTTTGTATTCAAAAATAGCTATGCGATTCCTTTTTTCGTTATTTACCTCTATTTGTCCTCGAATAAAGGGTTTGCATCAGCCTTTAATTGTTTTATTCTTGAGTGTTGTGTTAAAGATTTCACATGTTTTTTGTTAACCATTTTGAGTTGTCTGTTCTCCAATTTCTAAGATGTTTTTGCTGGTTTAGAAGCTCCATTTTTTGTGATTCAGCGCACCTGAGTCTCCCTCTCCTTTCATTGCCTTCTAATTTTAAATATAGAACTAAGATGTGGTTTGTTGTCGAGACCTTCCCTGCCCCTGATTTTTCTATTCCAGTGATGCCCAAATGTCTCAGTCATGCTAAGTATGAAGGTTATTTCATATGTTTCAGTTGACTGTAGGTTTCAAATTATGGTATTATATTGGTAGCATGTGTTATTTTGTTTAAAGACTGGTTTGATATGCTTTGGTCCTGAACTTATTTATTTGAATACTATCATACTTGTTGTATCTTGGAAAAGCTCACCTAGCATCATACTTGGATTATAGCAGTGACATATGTGATGTTCTTGTTCTAACTCGTCAATAAGTAAATTTATTTCCAGTGTTTGGATGACTAACCTCTCTCATTGTTTATTCCTTGCATATCTCAGTAATGAGCTTTCCTTAATTAAGATGTCAAACAAATCAGCATGTTAGTTCTAATTTATTGCTTTTTTCCCTTAAGACCTCTTTGCTGGAATTTTTCTCTATTCATTTGAGCTTCAAGTTTGCTAAGTAATAATTTCAATTGTCCGATGTCTATGGTTTAATATGTGTGTGATTGGTAATTTGTCATGGCTAACTTTGGGTCATTTCCTTTTCTTTACGAAGATTAAGACATGAGATAGTGTTGTACATGTTCATTCCCATATTAATGTTATCTCATATTAAAATCTTGAATCCTCATTTACGTGATCTATTTGTTTATGTTGCATATGATACGATCCGAGTCCTTTGGGACTTTATCCTTGCATTCTTTCGAGTAAACGTCATTTTCTGGGTAGGGGGAATTCAATTTGCAAATTTTAGAAGGCTAATATAGAGGAAATTTGAAGGAAATCAGTGCATACACACTGATATATACCCATATGCAAATCTGATATGGAGTCTGAAAGGGGCAAAAAAGCCAAATTCGACAGATTCTTAAAGGGCCAGGTAGGCCCAAATATGTAGAAATTAGGGCAGGGGGAGTGTTGGGCCTGCCAAGCCCAGGTTACTTTCTCTTTTAGTTTATTCTTTCCTTATTGTTTTGTTGAATTTTACTTCTTATTTTGACTCTAACTCTAACTCTAACTTTAGTTATATTATTTAATTGTTTAATCTAATTAATTTCTCTAATATGTTTACCATTTATGTTAATTTCCATCTTAATGATCTTTTTAGCGTTAGAATTATTTCTACTAATTAGATTGGTTCAAGTATTAGTCAAATTCTTTCAAATTTAGTTAACTTTTTCAACTTAGTCAAATGCTTTCAAAATTAGCCAACTTTTTCAACTTAGTCAACTTCTTTCAGAATTAGTCAACTTTTCAACTTAGTCAATTTTTCAAACTTAGTCAATTTTTCAAGACTTAGTCAATTCCTTTCAAACTTAGTCAAATATTTTTTCAAATTTAGTCAACCTCTTTCAAAGTTAGTCAAATTCCCTAACCATTGGTCAAACGCAAGTTAGCGGTCATTTTTGAGTGATTAATTTCTTCTCAAGAATGAAAATTGAATCTTACCGGACTCTTGGAAAATTATTAGACTTTTCTGTTGGGTTTTAAATTTTCAATTAGTTTTCTTAATTAGAAAAATTAAGTGGCGACTGTCTAATATTGGGAATTTGATTTTTACTTAAACTAATTGAGCAATAAATTATATTTTCGAAAAATTGAGAGTCATTATTTTTTCAATTAACTGAAATGGAGATTCTACTGGGAAAACTCAATTAGATTCTAACACCTAGATTAGGCTTTTTTGACTAACTATTCGTTCAGATTGTAATAATTGATAATTGCCTTTTATTTCTGTATTTGTTTTTTTGTTTAAATTTGATATTAACTGTCATTTGCATTTTATGACATTTGTTATTATATCTTGTGTATTTTGTAGGATGGTTTTGCGAACTCGCAACCAGATTTTCAAATACTTAACCCTTTTCAGAATATGTGGTAATTTATTGGTTCGTAATGCGTCCAATGATTGTCATGATTTTCAGCTTAGGTTGTCCGTCTGAGTTTCCGGTCCATTCAAAACCCACTCTTAGACCCCTAGGATAGAGAGAAACCAAAACCCTTTTTAGGATCATTTGCCTAGGCCACCCAATACCCAAGGGGTATTGGGCCCATTAGTAACCCACCTTGAGTCTATTTGGCCCACGATCAATAAGACGACCATACTTATGTGTTTTAATTGAAGGATGTGTAATAATTTAAATAAGTCATTATCACCTAGGCGGGGAAAATTAACCTATTTGTTATTCTTGTAGGATGACTCAAGTTTATGAACCTTTAAGGACTAGAATGGTGACTTAACCTCATCCCTTTCTTAAAGTACGGTGGGCAAGAATGAATGACTTTGACAAAAGAAAGGTCCAAAAGCACATAGGTTATCTCCCCTCTCTAATAGAATAGAGGCTTGGCCGGACCTAATTGGTGCAATGATCAAACTTTGGGATAATGATCATATGGTATTCTATTTTGGAGACGTTGAATTGACTTTTACCCTAGAGGAAGCATTGGCGAGTTACGAAAGTGTAGGCATGTGCAACAAGAGAAAGTCTAAGCCGGATGACGACATTCTAATTCCTAAGGTATGGGGTCCAAAGAAGATCAAGAAAGCATCCTTATCAGTCGATGTTGAATGGATGAGTTAGCTCAAAGGACTGAATATCCCACTTTAAAAGTTGTACTACCAATTCAGACGCACTAATAGATACGAAAAGTTTAAAGGGGAATTTACTTCTGAATAGGCTTAGGAAGAAAAATAGGCTTTCATTTTTGCGGTATGCCTATTGGGGTCCATGGTATTCCCCCCAAATCTCGGTCATGCTATTCATCCAAATGTGATAATGGTTATTCATGCCATCCTTTACAGGGTCAAATTTGGAACTTCAGTCAAGTATTATACCTTAGCACCTATGATCCTCGCTGATATTTATAGGGCTTTAGATAAGTGTCAAAGTGGAAGCCGATTCTTTTGGGTGGCAACCTAATACTCCAGTGGTGGATGATGAAGCACTTACTTAAAGTCCATAACTCCACTGAACTGGATCAAAAATATCAAAACGATCAATTTGCTTCTCATGGTTGGTAGTTATACTTCCAATCATTTCAAGGCAGGAAAGGTACAACAGTTTTGGATGCCAATATTGAGTGGATACGAGATGAAGATGTACAGTGGGCCATTGATGATGTCGTCATGAGTGACACTATGATTTGAAGTTGGGACCTTACTTTCTTGGTACTAGAGAGACTTAGAGGCACCCCGACCATATGCTCCCGGTCGAGCAGTTAGGTTGTAAGCAAGTCACTCTTGAGACAGGAGACATAAAGAAATTTGTAACTGACCGGTCAGGTATCCTTTGCTAGGATGATGATTCGAGGATGGAAGACTCAGAGTGTAGCGGAAGATAAGATTACCAACAAGTTCAATACCGAGTGCAGTGGTATGTATATAGATTCGTTGAAGAAGGATATTGCTGGAACAATCAAGTCTAGTCTGAATGTGCCTGTTACATCAAAGATGTTGAAGCCAAAAGTCAAATCTTGCTTCATCAACTCTAAGAGAATCATCAAGAAAATTATTTGGCCTATCAACGTTAACATTTGGAGGATGCGAAGGTTATAGAGAAGCTTAGACAGGAGCTTAGTAGAGCGAGGCAATGCATAGTCGGGCTGGATGATCGCATGGAGCAACAAATTTAGACTATAGAAGAAGCCAGTCATGAAGAAGGCGCTCAGTTGGAAAAGGACTACTTGTAGGAAGATAGATACTTCATGTGGAAAAAGATCGACATAGCTAAAAGGGCTAGGGTCAGTGAGAGAGTCGAACCAGTCTGAAGTCTTTTGTTGTCCCCTGAATGGGATTGCTTTTATTTCTGTACTTTCTTCTTTTAAGAGTTTGGAGATGTATTTTTCATTATTTTTTGTAAGCACTTTTGATGTATCTTTCATTATGTTTTGTAAGCACTTAATTTTGCCAATAAAAGTACTTTGGGGATAATGTATTGCCTTTAAATTAATACACTCTTCAATTTGATAGGCCTACCCTTGGTATAAAAGGGTCACCTGCATTTAGGACGCGCAATAACTGTTTCTATGCTATTTGCTATAACTATTTATATGATTATGTTGTTTTATTTGGGTAAATTCTAGCCCACTCCTTTTCAAATTTTTTAGAGCCATCTAAGCACAAATCCTAATCATTATCAGAAACACGACCTAATAATTCTTCGAGTCTCAAGTTTCTCAACAAAGTTCGAATTTCTTAACCCACTCTTAAAACTTTCACTCTTCCATCTCAGGAAAGGTTGGATTTGTACTCAAGATATTGAGAAACCAAAATCCTAAGAGGGTTGAAGGCACGTTGACAAAGATTCTAAGCAAGGTCACTCGAGAGGTCCCGGAAGAAGGAGGAGTGGATCAAGACACCAAGACGATGCTGGTCAAAATAGCCGAAGTTGATAAGGAAATGAAAAATACCAAGGACAAAAGAGAAAGTCTAAGTAAGGGAAAATCAGATTCTCGAAGAATATTCATCTACACTATAGGATATCTTGGAAACATAATAGCTCAAAACACAGAAGTAGATGTGGAACTCGAGGCGACCCTGAAGGAGATAGCTAGGCTGAAGCAAGAGAATCCTCATTACGCCCTCCCAGGACTAAGCAAAGAAGCTAATGAAGGAGAGACTTTTTCCTAACAAAGGAGTGATTCAAAATCAAGTATGAAGAAGGAAATAACAAGCCGGCAAAAAAAGTCTCAATAGAGGCATTTTATGTTTCTTAGCAAAATTTCTATCCTGTATCTTCCATTTTCGTGTAACAAAATATATTTGAACTAAGTTTTTCATTGTATTCTCAAACTACATAGGGCCTGATTTCTCCTTTGTGAGATACGTAGGCAGCCTTTCTAGGCCCAACCCCTATTTCTCTAAAGCCTATTTTTTCCCCTGTCTACATTATCAATAATGCAAGAAAACTTGACTCAGCACAAATCAACCTTCCTGATTCACTATTTCTGAAATCATATAGGCAAAGTCCTGCCTTTTTACCATATCTCTTGTATCCGTGGACTAGTTTACTTTCGAATAAAACAACAATTGTGTGCTTATTGATTTGTATGCGATGTCTTGGTATTACCTGTTAATCTACGGGAACTATTACCTGTTAATCTACGGGAACTAACATACTTGCCTTTGAGTAATTTTTCTTACAGGTGATTTAGAATTGATCTGTGTTGATAAGGCTGGATGACCATCCTTACTTTACTAGATCGAAAGCCCACAAAGATCCCTCCCTTGATCAAAACCAGCTGAAAGGAAAAATGACATATAACAATAATGATGCAAGCCTGACGGAGATCATCGTAACAGATTCCATCACCGCAAAATAGAACAAGTTGATTGCACAACTGATGCAACAGATTATTGAGATGAAGATTGAAATGAAGAAGACTCAAGAGTTGAAAAATTTGGCTATTATTTCTAATCTTCCCATGGGAGGCCTCCGTTCTATTTTTCTTCTCCTAATCTAGCTCACCAACCCATCCCTATCTCAATAAAACCACCTATTACCCCTGCTCAAACCGCTTATGTCGTGGACTTAAGTACCCCAACACGGGTCATTCCAATCCCTTTCCCCAAGCACTACCTCCTCTCCAAAACCCAAATGTTAACAATGCCCAAGTCTTCAGTTCCTTCCAAACTCCTCATACCACTCACCCCCAATAATCCCTCCTGAAAACCAAACTACCAACCAGTACAATCCTCCTACCACTCAAACCGTACTTCCTAAAGTCCCCTTCCAAATCGCAGTCCTTGCTAAACCACCATTTCCCCATACCACTTACTCCAAAATCGACCATTATAAGGAGAAGGAGAAAGAATGGAAGGCCAGAGGAGATGACCAAGTTGTATATAAAGGAAGAGATTGTAAAAGTCATGAAGGAGTTTCACTATGTACTAGATGTTGCAGGACTAAAGTATAAGGATTTGTGCATTCACCCTAATTTGAACCTCCCTGAAGCATTCAAAATATCGAAGTTTGAGACTTTTGATGGAAATGGGAATCCTCTGGCCCATCTAAGGGCGTACTATGATCAGCTTGTCGGTGTCAAGAAGAATAAGGCATTATTGATGCGACTTTTCAGTCGAAGCCTGAGTGGGGAGGCCTTGGAATGGTTCACCTCCAAGAAATAAACCAATGGGCCATTTGGAGTGCTATGACCAAATATTTTATCGAAAGTTTTGCTTATAATGTCGAGATCGTACCAGACTGCTATTCATTGAAAAAGCTAAAGTAGAAGTCAACCAAGAGTTATCGGGAATACGCCTATAGATGGAGGAAGAACACCGCCAGAATGCGTCCTTCTATGCATAAAAAGAGCTTATCGAAGTATTTATGTATTCCTAAGAGCCTGAGTTTTACAAGAGAATAGGGTTACTAGTTGGAGCAAAGTTCGCAGATATGGTCAAGATTGGAGAAAATATTGAAGATGGACTCAGGATGGGAAAGATCACCTATATATCAAATTCAGTTGGATCGTTTGGAATGTTAAGGAAGAGGAAGATGTGTCAGCTATCTCCCGCATATAAGACAAGAGGAGAACCCCTAATAGCCACCCCAAAAATTCCATACCCCCTCAATACCCTTTTCAACCTACTTCAAGCTTATTTCCCATTTTTCATGCTCAACAAGAATATCAAACTCCACCCAAAAATTACCAAACCCCTCTCCTTCATTATCACTCCCTACCGTACCCAAATATCATTCCAAACTACTAACTTCTATCACTAAATTGCTCAATATCCAACTAACTTATCAAACTCCCCTACCAGTTATCCAATCCCAAATCCCCAAAAACCACCACCAAATTATCAAACACCATCATACCTAAGATTCCAACCATCTATACCTCCTCGCTAAAACCCTTCAAATTACCATTGCGTACCCCCACCTCCATAAAATAACTGCCCTCCTCATCTAAGATCAAATAAAAGACCCCCTAGGATGTTCACTCCTCTTGTTGAAAAACGTACGAAACTATTTGAAAGATTGTCAGCCGTGGGGTTGATCCAGCCTGCCCCGCCAAGAGCTATGGATGCCAGTTCTCATTTCTTCAGAAGCGATCAAACTTGTGCTTATCTTTCTAATATTGTTGGACATGACACTAAGGATTGAATTAATTTGAAGCATATGATTCAAGACTTAATTGATTGTGACATGGTCATTCTTCATATCGTCGCTCCCAATGTCAACAACAATCCTTTGCTTGATCACGGAGAGAGCACTACTGGGATGATCGAGAAAGAGAAAGATTAGAATATAGCCAAGACAATAGTTCCGGATCATGCCACCAATTTAGAAAAGAGTGTAGCTACTTTGAGTATCACTGAGAAATAAAAAATAACGATCCTAACACCGCATGAGGTAGTCGTGGTGGCACTCGAGAGGAGTCCCTACTAAGGAGATAGTGATTAAAATTATTGATACGAAAAGGCCAATTCAGGGAGTGGGTAAAAGAGACCAACGAACAATAGGTGAAGCCGAGGTAGAGGAATTTTGGAGAAGAATGTGGCCTCAGGAACATTCTTTCGTGAAACACTTGGAGGAGACACCGGCCCAAATTTTAGTATGGGCTTTGCTAATGAGTTCATAGCATCACAGACAGGCCTTAATGAGAGCATTGGAGCATACTTATGTGCCTATGGGGACAGACAGTGATAACTTGGAAACTATAATAAGCTAGGTCACCAGAGGATACCACATTAGTTTTAGTGATGAGTCTCTACCATTCAAGGGAGTGATGCACAATAAGGTACTTCATGTTACTATTGAGTGTCATGATATGATTCTGAACCATGTTTTGATCGATGATGGATCTGGATTGAATATCTGCCCTTTGTCCACTTTAAAGCAACTGAACTTCGACGTGGGGAAATCCAGCAGAGCCATATTAATGTAAGAGCATTTGATGGTAGCCGGAGAGATACACTAGGAGCAGTAAATCTGGGAATCCATGAGAGACCTATGGAGTTTGTCATTGAATTTCAAGTAATGGACATCATTACCAGTTACAACATGTAACTAGGGAGACCGTGGATTCATATGGATAGAGTTGTACCTTCTACCCTCCACTAAATGATGAAATTCATTTGGAATAAATACGAAGTGGTGATTTAAAGTGAGGGAAGCCACTCAAAGGTGTATGAACCCATCGTTGATAATGTCTCGAGAGGGTCTGATTTCTACACAGTTGAGCTAGTGAATGTTACTGAAGATGGTTAGACACCCGGACCTCCTATGGCCGCTATCTACAAGATGATAGCCACGGTTAGGCTGGGAAATGGGTTTGAACCCGATTTTGGGCTAGGAAAGCACTTGCAAGGTATTACCGAGCCTATCCCGCTGCCTGAAAATCAATCAAGATTCGGCCTAAGATACACTATATTAGAAGAAGACGAGTGGGGAATACAGAATCAGAAGGATGATCGTGCTCTGGTCCGATCAATACCTCACCTGTATCAGTCCTTCCCAGCACGAGAATGTGTCGGTGGTGATGGTCTTAGAGGAGGGTTATGAGATCTATTTGAAGAAACTTATGTAGTTGATGATGATGACATAGCTGGGACATCAAACATTCGAGGTACAAAACCGGATGAGCAAGAGTTGGAGGAGGCATCCACCCCGCTGATGATCCCTCACTTCTTTTAGTAGATGGAGAATTGCTAAGTTACATGTTTTTAGTAAATATAGGTGAAAGTCCGAGGGAGGCCCATGACCCATATTTTACTTTGTTATTATTACTCCTTCTTGGTTTCCTTTTAATTTCTCTCGTGATGTCTCAAAAGGAAGATTCACCTATGGTCATGGCCAGAGGCATTTTCTTTTAATTGAGAGCCTCCATTTATCTTAAAACTGCATTTACTATTTATCTTATCATTTTAATTACTTTCTATCTAACTAGATTTGTTTGTGATTTCAGTATAAATAATTTTAAATCTACCAATGTCATGTCATGTCATAAGCTGAATGAACAAAATAAAGCATATGACAATGAGTTTGAAGAATATGATAAAAGAACTGTGGTACCCGAACATCTTGCTGAGGAATTGAGATAATTTGAGAATCGAGATAAGCCTAATCTAGATGAGACTAAAATAGTGAATCTGGAAGATAAAGAACGCGTCAGGGAAACCAGAATCAGTGTCCATTCAAAGGATGCTCAGAAGGGAGAACTTACCAGCTTGCTCAAAGAATATGTAGACGTATTTGCTTGGTCCTATGAGGATATGACAGGTTTGAGTACAGATATTGTCTTTCACAAGCTACCAATTAACCCATAATTCAGTCCGATGAAGCAGAAGACTCGGAAGTTCAAGCCAGACCTGAGCCTAAAAATCAAGGAAGAAGTTACTAAACAAATACAATCCAGGGTGGTAGAAGTAATGTAATATCCTACTTGGTTGGCCAATATTGTTCTGGTGCCCAAGAAAGATGGGAAGATCAGGATTTGTATTGATTACAGAGATCTCAACAAAGCCATCCCCAAGGATGATTTTCCATTGCCAAATATCCACATTCTTATTGATAATTGTGCTAAGCATAAGATTCAGTTATTCGTGGATTGCTTTGTAGGATATCACATGTTTTTCATGGATGAAGAGGATGTAGAAAAGACAGCTTTTATCACACTCTAGGCGTGTAACATTATCGAATAATGCCATTTGGTCTCAAAAATATTGGAGCTACTTATATGAGAGCCATGACAACTCTTTTCATGATATGATTCACAAAGAAATCGAGGTGGACGTGGATGATGTTATCATCAAGTCCCGTGAGAGTTCAAACCATCTGACTCATTTAAATATGTTCTTTGACCATCTACACCGATATAGCTTGAAGTTGAACCCTGCCAAATGTGCTTCTTGAGTGCTTGCCAGTAAGTTACTACGATTCATAGTCAGTCGAAAAGGTATTGAGCTCAACCCTTCTAAAATCAAAGCAATTCAGGATTTGCCTCCTTCGAGGATGAAGAAAGAAGTCATGAGTTTCTTGGGGAGATTGAACTATATCAGTCAGTTCATAGCCCAATCTACATTGATCTGTGAGCCTATCTTCAAGCTGTTGAAAAAGGATGCATTGATGAGTTGGATTGAAGAATGTCAAACTGCTTTCGATACCATCAAAAGCTATTTATCTAATCTACCGGTGCTAGTACCTCCATGAGAAGGAAGTCACTATTACTGTATTTGTCTATCTCTGATAATGCATTCGGATATGTGCTAGGCCAACGTGATGAAACAGGAAGAAAGAGCAAATGATTTACTATCTGAGTAAGAAGTTCACTCCGTATGATGCTCGATATACTTATTTGGAGAAAACTTGTTGTGCTTTGACTTGGGTTGCTCAAAATTTGAGGCACTATCTATCTTCGTATACCACCTACCTCATTTCGAAGATGGGTCCATTGAGGTATATCTTTCAGAAAACAATACCGACCGAAAGGTTAGCCAAGTGGCAAATGTTGGTGAGCGAGTTCGACATCGTATATATGACTCAGAAGGCAATCAAAAGACGGGCTTTCATTGATCATCTTGCAAAAAATCCTGTTGATGACGATTATGAACCACTCAAAATCTACTTTCCCGATTAAGAGATATCATTTGCAGTAGATGACAACTTTGAGGTATATCCTAGTTGGCAAATGTTCTTTGATGGAGCTGTGAATTTTCAAGGTAGCGGCATTAGAGCGGTCTTGGTATCAGAATATGGTCAACATCACCCAATGGCTACAAAACATCGATTTCGTTGTACTAACAACATGGTTGAGTATGAAGCTAGCATTTTGGGCTTGAGGATGGCTATCGACATAAATGTTCAAAGAGTTGCTAGTTGTTGGAGATTCAGATCTGTTGATTCATTAGGTTTAAGGAAAATGGATTGTAAAGAACCCGAAGATCTTACCGTATGTGCACTTGGTACAGAGGCTCTATAGAAGATTTTGAAAGATCGAATTCAAGCATACGCCAAGGGTATAGAATGAGTTTGCCAATGCCCTTGCCACCATTTTCTCGATGATCCAACATTCGAACCTGACGTATATTAATCCTTTGGAGATAGATCTGAAAGAGCAATCGGCCCATTGTTTGTATGTTGAGACAAAACTAGAAGGAAAGCCTTGGTATTTTGACATAAAGAAGTATTCAGAGATTGAAACTTATCCTGAAAATGCTACTTCCAATCGGAAGAGGGCTACATGTCGAAAGGTCAGCAACTTTTAATTGGCCTCATTAGCCTCTATGGTTCGAGTTCGTTGAGAAAAGGTCCAAGTGTCGAAATTGCATTCTTCCCCCTTTTTGAATCGACGACAAAACCTCAAATTCTTGGAGGATTGAGGAATGAAATCAAGATTCCCTTATCCTTTGGGGATTTTGAATGGAAAAGAAATGCTAATCGACCTCAATTTCCCCAATTACCCTCGATCCCCGCCCCCACCCACCACCACCACCATTTGTTGCCCTAATTTGAGCCCTATATAATCCCTTTTTCTTAATTTTGGAAAACCCTACGAAAACTCAATGATTTTCACAGCGTTCGTTTTAGGGAAAACTCTCAGAAGGAATTCCTTTGGTTGAGATCAATTTCTGAGGTCTTTATTTGACTTCGGAGATTTCTTTCGAAATTAAAGCCATTAAAGGTCGAGGAAGGTGTAGACGTAGTTCTCTGGTGGTGGGAAGTTCTCCTTCAACTCGTCGTCATCCCAAGTTTCGCTGCTTTAAGAAAGTTAACGCTCTCGTCTCGCTCATTTTCATCTCGTTTAAGTCTCATACACTGTATTCGAATGTGAATATTGAAGTTACATCGAAATCTTCTGTTTGCACTTTGTTTGTTGACTGGAAACCCCTGTTGTGATAAGTCGATATTGTGGTGCCATTGTTACTGATCGTTAAGATGCTTTCCAAAGTCACAGAGTCACCTTTGAGCTACAAAGGCCCTGTTTTAATGTTGGTTTTATGCTTCTGTTCGAGATTTTGTCGTGTTTGGTTGATTTCAAGTTTTTCAGTTAAATGGTGTTTTGAAATGGTTGTTTGAGTTACCCTGCTTCAGTTCTATTGTTTTCAAACTCTTTTAGTTAAGTTACTGTGATGTCGTACTTGTAGTTCTTCTGCTGAAATATCATGTTTTCAGTTTGTTTATCTTGATTTCTTCCCGAGATTATGTTTCCCAGTATCTCTCCTTTCTGTGATTTCATTTGAGTTTGTTTTTCATTTGAGTGCATATTGTTATACTTGTATGCTATTCTAAGCTACTGTATAAAGAAAAACATAGTTGATCTTATTAAACTTGTCATTGTTACATTACTATTGTCTGATTAAGGATTGTTATACTCATTAATTTAATCGAGTAAGGGTTGGATGGCTGTATTGTGCTGAAGTTTTCCTGTTTCTGTTGAGTGTGTTGATTGTTGCTGCATTTGTCATGAATTAAGTTGAATCTTATCTCTGTTTTAGTCATAAGGTTCATTGGTTTGAAGCTTTGCTCAAGCTACTGCCGTTGGTCTCTTTCTCTATGTTATCGAAGATCAAAGAAGACTGGTTTGAGATTGTTACTTATTAGTATATGAAGTTCACATCGTTGTTTTACATTGATCTTGTTTTCTTCATTTTGTCTCTGATTTAAGCATGATTTTACTAAATTTAAATTTCGTTTTGATTTACTAATAATGGCTGTGACTCATTTTTCGCTAATCTGAAGTTTATTTGAGTTTTCCGGTTCATATTAAGGTCAAAACTTTCTGCTTTAGGAGTCTTGCTTCCGTCCGGTCTATAAATCCGACTTGTTAAGCTTAGAGATGCCCTCACAGTTTGATACCTTTTCTGTTTCATGTGTTTTCTTTCCTGGTTTGTATTCAAAAATAGCTATGCGATTCCTTTTTTCGGTTATTTACCTCTGTTTGTCCTCGAATAAAGGGTTTGCATCAGCAAATAATTATTATATTCTTGAGTGTTATGTTAAAGATTTCGCATGGTTTTTGTTAACCATTTTGAGTTGTCGCCTCTAGTTTCTAAGATCTTTTTTGCTGGTTTGAAGCTCCATTTTTTGTGATTCGGCGCTCCAGAGTCCCTGTTTCCTCGCCTTTCATTGCCTTCTAATTTGAAATATAGAACTAGGATGTTGTTTGTTGTCGAGACCTTCCCTGCCCCTGATTTTTCTATTCCAGTGATGCCCAAATATCTTAGTCATGCTAAGTATGAAGGTTATTTCATATGTTTCAGTCGACTGTAGGTTTCAAATTATGGTATTATATTGGTAGCATGTGTTATTTTGTTTAAAGACTAGTTTGATATGCTTTGGTCCTGAACTTGTTTATTTGAATACTATCATCTTTCTCCAATAGTTTAGGAGTTGATTGTTGTATCTTGGAAAAGCTCGCCTAGCATCATACTTGAATTATGGCAGTGACATATGTGATGTTCTTGTTCTAACTCGTCAATAAGTAAATGGATTTCTAGTGTTTGGATGATTAACCTCTACCAGTGTTTATTTCTCTCCTATTGTGTTGCATATCTCAGTAATGAGCTTTCCTTAATTCACATTTAAGGTGTCAAACAAATCAGCATGTTAGTTCTAATTTATTGCTTTTTCCCTTAAAGACATCTTTGCTGGAATTTTTCTCTAGCAATAATTTCAGTTGTCCTATGTCTATGGTTTGATGTGTGTGTGATTGACAATTTGTCATGACTAATTTTGGGTCATTTCCTTTTCTTTACGAAGATTAAGACATGAGATAGTACTGTACATGTTCATTCCCATATTAATATTGTCTCATGTTAAAATCTTGAATCCTTATTTACGTGATCTATTTGTTTATGTTGCATATGATATGATCCGAGTCCTTTGGGACTTTATCCTTGCATTCATCCAGTCAAATGTCATTTCCTGGATAAGGGAAGTCAATTTGCAAATTTCAGAACTCTAATATACAGGAAATCCGTGTGTATACACTGATATACACCCGTATACACATGATATACAGGCAGAAAGGGGCAAAAGAGCCCAATTCAGGCAGCTGCTTGACAGATTCTTAAAGGGCTAGACAGGCCCAAATATGTAGAAATTAGGACATGGGGAGTGTTGGGCCTGCCAAGAGCAAGTTACTTTCTCTTTTAGTTTATTCCTTATTGTTTTGTTGAATTTTGCTTGTTATTTTAATTCTAAGGGTGTGTTTGGTATGGAGGAAAATATTTTCTAATGGAAATTATTTTTTATTGTTTGGGAGAGAGTTGTGGAGAGGAGGGTGCGTGAAGTAGTCTCTATCTCGGAGAACCAATTCGGATTCATGTCGGGGAGGTCGACGACTGAAGCAATCCATTTGGTTCGGAGGTTGGTGGAAAAATATAGGGATCGCAAGAAAGACCTTCATATGGTGTTCATTG
>JAOTQJ010196766.1:0-20619 GCA_025642045.1 Solanum sejunctum | reverse complement strand
GTTTCAAATTTTATAAAAATTTTGGCAGCATCTCCCCTTAAAATATGCCACCCTGAGAATTCAACTTGGCTCAAATAATCAATCAACAACAACAACAACAACCTACAACATCTATAAACCCTCTGTAATACCATCACAACATAAAAACACCACAGAACGCTATTGCGACATAATTGGTAAAATAGGGCAGCATTTATACAAACACATATCTACCATATTCAAGCCCTCCTATATACTCCAAGAACTATAATACATCACTCCAACGTCCAATGCAAACCCCCAACGCTAAAACATAACGTTAAACTTCCCATGGGGCTCCAATTTGAGCTAGCCCTCATGTATGCATTCACATAGTTTACCCAACACTTCTTTCACCCCACAAAGACTATTTTCATGACAAATAAACATAAAAACATGACGATAAATCCATATATCGGCATATGCGACTTGTCCTCAATTCCAACCCCAAATTCGAAATTCACAATTCAACTAACAACCAACCCTTTTTTCATACCTTCATTATAATGCACCCCTAACACACCCACAAGATTTAATTAACATAAATGAGGCTAGAAATTAACATACCTTTTAAGCTCCTTACTAGACCCAAACCTTCCTAGTCGTTGAACCAAGCGTTTTCGTGACCAACTAACGCCTCTACGCCACTTAGGGGATCCAATATACCAAGCTTGAAGCATCAAACGATCCAAAACTCGAAAAAATGCAATTATTTTTCTAGCACTGTAGCAAACCGAGAGTTGCTGAACTCTCCCTAACTTTCTCTAAAATTTTCTAAGTGTAGAAATCACTCTACTATAAGATAAGCTCACATATGTATGTATAGGCACAAGTCCCACACATGGACCAATTAGAATTAGCCACACCCATGACCCCACAACAATTTAATTTTAAGGATTAAACTTAGAATAAAATTTGCATTTGGTTCCAAGGTGTGCTGTGGTCGAGACTGCCTGCCCTAGAAATCTACTACTGAACCAAATGACCTAGCCCTCTTTGGAGACCCTCTATCATCTGTCCTATCCGCCTGGCATCCTCGATGACGATCCTCCATCCCCTGGGCATGGGCCTAAATATGGGCAATATCTATCCCCGGTTGGGCAACCAACCCCAAACAACTATCCATATAATATGAATTCATCCCCATAATATAGCGATGCATACGATCTGTCATGCTGGGAACATGTACAGATGCATATCGGGATAAAGAGTCAAATTCCAAACTATATTCACGAACCGAGCGGCCCCACTACTTCAACATTAGAAACTTGTCCTCCCTGGAGCATCTCATCTCGGGAGGTAAAAAGTGAGCCAAGAAAGCTTCAGTGACTATCCCAAAACTACAGGTCGGGCATTTGCTCCTCGAGATAAAAGCCACGACTCGTACCAATTTGTCATAACATCATGCAATCGATAGGAGACCAACGCTACATATTCTACTTTGGAGGTCCCAATCACCCTTAATGTCTGCTGCATCTGTCTCATGAACTCCTGAGGATCTTTCGAAGGTTTGGACCCAAAGAATTCTGGTGGTCCATAAGCCAAGAAATCACAGGCCCCAGAACTATGTCGATGGGCTACTTGACCACTTTCAGCCTCCGGTCTGTGAGCCTAACGTGATACAATTTGAGTCAACAATTGCACTACCTTCCGCAGCTCCTTGATTTCTGCATTTGGCTGGGGAGTTAGAGGTTCTAATGCCTGGCCCTATGGGGCTAGTGGGGTGATCGAAACTACTGTCGAAAATACAATCTTTGGCTCTGGATGATCACGAGCCCTGGTAGTTCTCCGACCACGTCGATCCCCATCTACTGATGCAAACCTTCCTCTACGGCCGACTAGTTTCTTTCTCTATGGCATATCTGAAATTTAAATAATTTCTGTCAGAGAGGAAAATCATCCTATTAACATCGCTCTAACACATGATCTAAGATCAGAAGGAAAAGTAACATCCTAAATGTCATGTAGTCTACTATTTATAGGTGTGGTGCATGACACACCGATAAACAAGACTCTACTAGACACGATCTGTGGACACTCCGAGGACTAACTACTCTAATACCACTTCTGTCACAACCCAACCCAGGGATCGTGATTAGTGCCGTTTGGCCACTCGGACAAACACTAAATCAGATTTCCATTTATAATAGCTAAGAAATTTATCAAAATTTCGGTAGAGTTTCCTCTATTTTACTAACTAACCACACCTGCAGACAGTGAACCCAGCAAATAGCAAACATCAATATACATATATATGCGGGCCGACAAGGTCACCGCTGCGATAAAATTGCCCAATAAACATATCATACATACAAAGTCATACCAAACACAATATCCCACACCCACATGTATCCACAGACCTCTACACATACGAACTGAACCATAGGAAGGGACAAGGCCCCATCATACCCTCGAATATACATAAATGCAAAATATAGAAAATAGGTGTACATGTATACACCAAAAGATCTGCTCCTGATGCAAAGGGGAACACGTCAACGGTAGACAAAGATCCTAAGAAGAAGGCTCTTTAACCTGTACATCAATACTTGTGAGCATGAACGCAGCCCTGCCTCCCGAAGGAAGTGGGTCAGTACGAAAAATGTACTGAATATGTAAAGCAAAAAATATGAAATATAAGTAAGAGTAATAATTCGAATAAAATATATAAGTCAAACCTGTATGTAAACATCAAAATATTTCTTTATTCAAAATATCAAAATAATGCATATCAAACGGGAAGGATAGCAACCTCCAAACGCGCGCCATACCACAGTATAACACTAGAAGTTTCAAATTCCCAAAATTTCCAACACAAATCCCAATTGCAGTATAGGTGAGCCGAGGTGAAGGGCCACACACTCACGTCATAGGATAGGTGAGTCGAGGCGAAGGGACCATGCACTTACGTATCATAATGTGTAAAGGTCATCATGTCCATTATATCAGTGAGCCGAGGTGAAGGGGACAAGCACTCATGTGGGCCAGGGCGAAGGGGCCAAGCACCCATATGTCATGATGCCAACATATCCCAAGCCCAGCTCCTTATTTCTCCAAACTAAGCAAAGCTGGCCAATGGGCGAATCAACTCACCGTATCCAATCTACTTCGGAATATATATACATACATATATATAGTTATACATACGCATGATAATAAAAGGCCAGAGAACCAGTGACTGAAACCAAAGTGGCACGAATAGAGTCATGAGAATCACATGCATAAAAACTAGTTCCAAAAACTTAATAGTATGCTCAATGTTCATTTTAGAAATCAAGAATTTATTCATTCATGAAATTTGACAAAATTGCTCAACTTCACACATAAAAGTGATTACAAGGAACTTGCTTAATTTCACATCATACACATCACTAAACAGACTTCCAAACAATTTTTAAAGTGATTTTGGAAAAATAGACCCATAGCTTTCCAACAATTTAACTTTTGGTCAAATGAACACTATTCATGAATTTTTAAAAGACTCAAAAGTTATGGATGGGATTAACTTAGGATAAGAGTGGCAAAGAATGAACATAGCTTATACTTAGACCCAAATTGTGAGGGAAAAGAGATCTCTTTCTTTCTTTTTTTTTTTTCAAATGTGAGACATTAACTAAGTTTAACCAATTCATGCCAAGAGATAAAAAATCTTTACATACCTCGATTCCTTTCTCCAACTAACTCCAATGCAAGACCAATCCACTTTATGCTTCCGGATGTCCAATGTCTACATAAATTACGATAAAGCTAACGATTAACAACCATATCAGATTTTAAATCCTAACTCTCTAGTTTTAAATTTTATAAAAATTTCGATATCATCTCCCCTTAAAATACGCCGCCCCGAGAATTCAACTTGGCTCAAATAATCAATGAACAACAACAACAACAACCAACTACAACATCAATAAACCCTCTCCAATACCATCAAAACATCAAAACACCACAAAACGCTATTGCGACATAATTGGTAAAACAGGGCAGCATTTATACAAACACATATCTACCATATTCAAGCCTTCCTATATATTCCAAGAACTGTAATACATCACTCCAACGCCCAACGCAAACCCCCAACGCTAAAACATAACGTTACACTTCCCATGGGGCTCTAATTCAAGCTAGCCCTTATGTATACATTCACATAGTTTTCCCAACACTTCTTTCACCGCACAAAGACTATTTTCATGACAAATAAACATAAACATATGACTATAAATCCATATGTCGTCACATGCAACTTGTCCTCAATTCCAACCCCAAACTCGAAATTCACAATTCAACTAACAACCAACTCTTTTTTCATGTTTTACCTTTATTATAACGCACCTCTAACACACCCACAAGCTTTAATTAACATAAATGAGGCTAAAAATTAACATACCTTTCAAGCTCCTTCCTAGACCCAAACCTTCCTAGCCGTCGAACCAAGTGTTTCCTTGACCAACTAACGCCTCTACGCCACTTAGGGGATCTAATATACCAAGATTAAAGCGTCAAACCATCGAAAACTCAAAAAATGCAATTTTTTTCTAGCACTGTAGCAACCCGAGAGTTGCTGAACTCTCCCTATCTTTCTCTAAAATTTTCTAAGTGTAGAAATCACTCTTCTACAACATAAGCTCACACATGTGTATATAGGCACAAGTCCCACACATGGATCAATTAGAATTAGCCACACCCATGACCCCACAACAATTTAATTCTTAAGTATTAAACTTAAAACAAAATTTTCATTTGGTCCCAAACTTTACCAAATTGAACCAATTAAGGACTTACGGGTTCTAACTTACGGGGTCTAACAATCCAAGTATGTAAAGCTAAACTAAAAATATGATATTATTTTTCCATGTATCCCGTAGATGGGCTTAGATGAGAGTTGAAGGTTCTTGAGTCTGTATGCATGATTCTTGATTATTTTCTTGAGAAATCATATTTAATACATGTATTTTTATATGTTTAAGATCATTATAAACTTGTTTTCTTATTGAATGTTTTCACATGAATTATTTCACAAATCCTATGTATTGTTTTCTTAAAGATTATATAAAAGAAGATAGGATTAAGTCTAGAGCCCTGAATGAGAATAATTGATTAAGATTGTGATTGTGAGGTGAGAATGATGATGAGTTAGTAGAACTTGATAACCCCTCAAGTCTCCATAAATGAACTCTAAAGATTGGCCTCTTCGATTGTTCCATAATGATTATTCTAATGCTTAAGCTGTTAGTTGTGTGTTGATTTGTGAGATGAGTAGAGTCTCTAAGAGAATGATTGAAAGATTTTGCCTTCATTATGCTGATTGAGACGATTGGCTTGAGATAGTTTGATTAGATAGATTCTTTTATGACCATTTATTCATGGGAGAAGTATCGAGAACCAAAAGAGTAAGAGTTAAACCAACTCTCACTTGACAAACTGCATAGCCGAGCGTAGGTAAGAATCATGGACATTACCATCATCTTATGATGCGGTCCCTTTTGATTAGGAGTCCCTGAAAATCAATAGAGGACTTACAATCTGCTGTCTCCATTTGGACTGATCCACATGGTGTTGATTCTTTCTCTACTTTCCTGCATGTGAATTTCTAATTGTAGTTATGTTATCTAGGGTGATTGAGTCAATGAACTATGGGAAACATAATTCCCAAGTTGTCTCTAAAATTGAGTGTTTTTTCAGACCATAGTAAAGTATTTATTTTATTTTGTTCTTGAATCACAAACCTTCCCCCCTTTAGAGATTGTAGTTATAAATACTTAAAAAGATTAGTAGTTAAGTCTTATGGTCAAGGCCTATATTTCCTGTGGATTCGACCTTAACCTTCATTTAGGTAAATTGCTGACAATAACTGCTTTCTTATTGGAGCGTGAACATCATATCAAAATTATGGCATCGTTGCCGGGGAATACAACTAGGTTTTGACTTAATTTTACTATTAGTTAGTTCTAGTATTGATTTCTACAATCTCTTGTATTTTACTTTCCTTGTTCTTTTTGGTTGTTTGATTTTACTAGTAGGGCGTACTAGGTTTATACCCAACACAAGGAGCCAAGGCAATCCCTTAGCTCCGATCAATTTGGAGATCCATCGACTCATTAGAAGAATAGCTCATATAAATGAGGATACCGAGGTTAAGGTGGACATGAATATGAATGAGGATATGGGAAGAGAAGAGAATCCACCATTGAGGGGTAATAGGACACAACTTAGGGACTTCAATGAAAATGCTTATGGATGTAATTAGTATCGATTGAACATTATGCCCATAGATGTTACCGATGCTATAGTAGTACCTCCTTTATCGATATATACTAAGTTTACGGTATCGAATGGATTACTCCAAATGCTCCAATACCATGGACTATTCATAGGGCTACCCTCTGAGGATCCCCACCGTCATCTACAAAATATGATGTTTGTTTGCAAGAGTGTCATGGGGACAAAAAATCTTTCTCTTGATGTTGTTGTTGGTTTAAGAGTGTTTCCACTATTATTGATTGGCACTGCAGCTAAGTGGTTATCCAAGAGTCCTCTGGGTACTATTACAAGTGGGCTAAGCTTCAAAGAGTATTCCTTGAAAGATATTTCCCAAGATCTAAGAAGTTAAAGTTCAAGGGCTAAATAAGAACTTTGAGCAATTGCAGGGTGACTCTATTAGCACAACATAGGAGAGATTTATTAAATGCTTGAGGATGGTCCTTGATCACAAGATTGATAATGATACCTTGACTGAGATCTTCTATCATGTAAGGCATGTTTCTTGACAAACCTTTTGCATTGGTAACTACAAGGATGGAGCAAGTAATTAAAACTAATAGTACAAGGGATCAACGAGAGTGAGGTGCGATGAAAACTTCTTTTGTAGTGAACACCAATGATGAGCAAGCAAAGGTAAATGAAGAGATCATGGAGCAACTTGCTCAACTTCGCACAAGTATGAAGTTTGTGTAGAAGCAAAACCAAGAAAGTTTCAAAGCAATCCCTCACTAACCTCCGAAGGATCCCATCTATGAAGATCCATTCTTTGATGAAAATATATGTTTTGTAAGCAAACAAGTGGTAGGTTTCTGGAACAACTCCCAAGGGTCTAATTCGGACTACTGGAGGCAAGCGTCTGGGAATCAAGGTCAAAAATTCAACTGTGATAGGGCATATAGAGACAATAAAGGTGAATATTACGAAAGAGGGAGTGCTAGATGCCGACTAGAGAAGAAGAGAGGGTTACAGGAATGGTAAATATGTGCCACCTCACAATTGTGATGCCATACCAAGCACTTCTAGGCTTGAAGAGATGTTTGACAAGTTGTTGAAGAGGGCCAACCACCAAGATGAGGCTTTAAAGGGAATGAAAGTGGATATCTCATTTATTAACAAAAAATTGAAGTCTCACTCAGTGTCGATTAAGCAACTAGAACAATAATTCGTGAATGTTTCTTCACAGTTGAACTAATGTCAAAAGAGCACCTTACCAACCAAAATGGTTCAAAATTCTAAGAATGAAGAGCATTGCATGGCAGTGATGACTTAAAGTGGCAAAATCACTATGGATCCCCTTATACCAATGGTCAAAAATAGAAGCCACAAGAAGAGAATGAATGAAGAAATCAAGGCATACAACACGGAAGAGCAACCCAAGAAATATAAAACCTTTCGAAGGCCCCCTCCCTTATTTCCTTAAAGGCTTGGGAAGAGGAAGGAGGAAGGTAAGTATGAACAGTTCTTGGTGATGCTTAAGAAATTGTCAGTAGACATCCCTATAATGGAAGCGCTTGATAGGATATCGATGCATGCCAAATGGATGAAAGCTCTAGTCAAGAAGAAGCAAAAAGTGAGCCAAGACCTCTCTCAAAATTTTCAACATTGTAGTTTCATCACTACAAAGTCTTTTGTGAAAAAGCAAGAAGATTCGGGTGCATTCACCACACCATGCACTATAGGAGACATGAGTTTGCTAAAGCACTATGTGACTTACGGGCTAGAATTAACATGTTGCCTCTTTCTATATTCAGGAAGCTTGATTTGTGGAGCTTTGTCCGTATGAATATATGATTATTGATTGTAGATAGAACAATCAAGAATCCTAAAGGGATAATGTATCATGTACTGGTAAAGGTAAATAAATTTATATTTTCTGCAAATTTTGTTATACTTGACTAAGAGGTTGATTTTGCAATTTCTATCATCTTGGGAAGACCTTTCTTAGCCACAGGTTGAACATTAGTTGATATGGAAACGAGCCTACTCACTTTTAGGTTTGGGGAAGAAGAAGTTGTGTTCTAAGTGGGTCAACAAAATGAAAAGAGTTCTGAGTTCCAGGTCATTTCAATGATCTCAATGCGTGAGGACAGTGAAGCAGAGATCCCAGTAGAATTAAGGCTCAGAGTTGACCCTTTGGCAGTTGTGTTGATGAATTTCAATAGTGAAAGCTGTCCTGACTATGAGGAAATGATAAATATACTTGGACTGTCATTTGGGCTGAGGTGACAAGAAAGGTTAGAGTTAGACTTATGCAATAGGGAAATACCACCTACAAAGCCTTCTATAGAAGTCCCACCAGAGTTAGTTTAAAGGCACTACCATCACATCTGAAATATGCATACGTAAGAGAGAATAGTACAGTGCTGGTCATCATTGAAGGAGACTTGAGAGAAGCTCAAACAGAGGCCCTCATCTTAATTCTCAAGTAGTTCAAAAGGTCCATTGGGTGGACAATTGTAGACATCATTGGTATGCCCCTGGGTATATGCACTCACAAGGTTTAACTAGTCAAGGGTTATAAATCAAGTAATGAGCATCAAAGCAGGTTGAATCCCCTAATGCAAAAGGTAGTAAGGAAAGAAATCATCAAGTGGTTAGACATAGGTGTAATCTACCCAATTGCCGATAGTGAGTGGGTAAGTCCCATGCAGTGTGTTCAAAAAAAGGGTGGTATCACAGTGGTGCATAATGTGAAGAATGAGTTGATCCCCATGAGGCAAGTCATCTGATGGAGAGTATGTGTGGATTATGGAAAACTCAATGCTTCTATTGAGAAAGATCATTTTCCAATGCCCTTTATGGATCAAATGCTCGATAGATTGGCAAAGAAGGGATGATACTATTTCCTTCATATATATTTTGGGTACAATCAGATTATTATCGTGCCCAAGGACCAGGATAAGACAACTCTCATATGTCCTTATGGTACCTTTGCATTTAAGAGAATGCCTTTAGGACTATGTAACACTCCAGCAACATTTCAAAGATGCATGCTGTCTATCTTCTTGGACATGGTTGAGAACACTATTCAAGTGTTCATAGACGACTTTAGTGTTGTTGGCCAGTATTCTAAAGAATGTTTTCTATATTTGTTTAATGTGTTGCAGAGGTGCATTGAGAGTCACTTAGTGCTAAATTGGGAGAAATGCTATTTTATGGTCAAAGAAGGGATTGTACTTGTTCATAGATTTTTAGACAAGGAAATTAATGTGGAGAAAGTAGAAATTGAGGTTATAGAGAAATTACCACCACCAATTACAGTAAAAGGTATTAGGAGCTTTCTAGGCCATGCTGGATTCTACTGCCGCTTCAAAAAGGATTTTTACAAGATATCACAACCCTTGTGTAAGTTGTTGGAGAAAGATGCCATGTTTGTGTTTGATGATGCATGTATGCACACCTTTGAAGAATTGAAAATAAGGTTGACCATAAGACCTATTATCGTGGCTCTGGATTGGTCATAACCATTTGAACTAATGTGTGATTTAAGTGGGGTTGCACTAGGTGTGGTGTTGGGGAAAAGAAGGGAGATAATTTTGTATCTCATCTATTATGCCAGCAAAGCACTAAATGTGGCCCAAAAAAGCTATTCAGTGACCAAACAAGAATTGCTTGCCTTAATTTTTGCCTTTCAAAAATTCTGGTCATACTTATTGGGCTATAAGGTGATTGTGCACACAGACAATGTGGTGCTCAAATATCTGATGGCCAAGAAGGATGCAAAACCAAGTTTCATGATATGGGTAGTTCTCAAGAAAGAGTTTAACTATGATATGATTGATAGAAAGCAGTCAGAAAATCAACTATCCCATCATCTCTCTATATTTGAAGATGATACTATGGTGAAGTTTGACAATGGTCTTAACATATATGACTCATTCCCTGATGGGAGAGTTTTGGCGGCCTCACATGAACTTATACCTTAGTGTACATACTATGCTAACTACTTGGTGAGTTATATAGTGCCTCCTGATTTAAACACCCATCAACATCATAAGTTCATACATGATGTAAAGAAGTTCTTTTGGTATGAGCCATATTTATTTTGCATTTGTACGGATGATATAATTCATAGATGTGTTCCCAAAGTTGAAATGATGAGCATTCTTGAAGCATGACACTCTTCGTTGGTGGGTGGCCATCTCAGTTGAGATCAAATGTCTTATAAAGTGTTGCAGTGTGACTACTATTGGCCGTCTACACATCAAGATACCCATTATTATGTAAATTCTTATGATAGATGCCAAAGAGAGGGTGGAGCTTCCCAAAGGTGTGAACTAACTCTAAACACTATTTTGGTCATAGAACTATTCGATGTTTGGGGCATTTATTTATAGGACCCTTTGTTAGCTCTCATAGTAACAGGTACATTCTAGTTGCAGTTGATTATGTCTCTAAGCCAGTGGAGGCCTTAGCTCTACCAAACAATGAGGGTAAGAGTGTTACCAAATTTCTCCGATTAAACATCATTTCCAGGTTCGTTATATCTCGAGCAATTATCAGTGATGGAGGATCTAATTCTTGTAAATGACTGTTCAAAGATCTCATTAAAAGATATGGTATGAAGCACCAAGTGGCAACCCTGTATCATCCCCAAACCAGTGAGCAAGTGGAAGTATCAAATAGGGAAATAAAGCAAATCTTATCCAAAACGGTGAATGTGAATCAGACTAATTGGTCAAGGAAGTTGGATGATGCTTTATGGGCTTACCGGATGGCCTTCGAAACTCCCATTAGAATGTCCCCTTATCCATTAGTGTTTGGGAAGTCCCATCACCTGCTAGTTGAACTTGAGCACAAGCTATTATGGTCATTGAAGAAGCTGGCTCTAGAAAGGCATGAAGCTTGGTGAATCTAGATTGCGTGCATATGAGAACTCACTTTGTACAAGTAATAAATGAAAGTTTAGCATGATCGTAGAATTAAAGATCGCCAATTTGCTCCTAGAGACATGGTATTGCTCTACAACTCTAGGTTGAGGTAATTTCCTGGGAAACTCAGATCTAAGTGGATAAGGACCTTCATAGTAGTGTGCATTTTTAATTATGGATTCATCGAGTTAGAAAGCAGGGACGGAAAAATCTCAAAGTTAATGGTGAAAGGATCAAACTGTATATGATTAACATGTAAGTAATCAAGATAGTGGAAGATTGGAATGAATAAAAAAGCTTCCTGTCGTGCCATGACAATAAATCAAATGATTATTAGGAGGCAACCCAAGTTTTGCCTCTTGCACCTTTTTCTATATATTTTTACTTTGAGAACAAAGTATCCTATTTTTGTGGGTTGTGGAAAGTTATGGATTAAGGTGAAGTCTAAGTAGCCTCAAGTCCATCACTTCCCCTACTTTTGGTACCAAGGTTTTCTTGTCGTGCTTCTTTTTCCTTATTGATGTTTAATTTTCTAATGAACCACTATAATTTAGGTATTTTCGATTGTTTGCAAATATATAGTGATGTTATCTGTTGTCATATACATAGGTTTTAAATGTTCTTTAAATTTTGATAAAAAAATAGGTACCATCAAAAAAAATTTTGGATTGTGGTTGTTAATGCATTCATACATTTTGAGTATCTAGAAAATTTTGTTTTGATATTGTGAAGGTAACCTGAGACTAGAAGCATGACTTGAGAGTCTATAGTTGATTCCATTTGCAACGCTATATGCGTTGTGAGCTTATTTTGTTGCATTCATGAATCTTGTATGAACTCAGAACTTTGCTTTGTACACTAAGATTGGTTTGGTGATATGGTTGATATGAAAAGGATCTTAGCCCTTTGTACTTTGATTGAACCCACTTTTAGCCTAAATGACCCACCAAATGAGTGAGCAAATCCCTTGTTCAAAAATTTTTAGCTTCTCATGTACTCATTATTTCTTGACACCTTATTAGCTTAACCTTGTTTGATGAACTACCTTGATATTGGCCCTGGTCTATCCTTGGACATGGGAACCTTTATTGATGCTAAAAGCCAAAGTTTAGGGTGGCTACAAGTTGTGGCCCTGGTCTGAGGAATAGAATTGCGTACTTCACCTCAGGCTAAAAGCCTAAGTTTAGGATGGCCTTTATTATGGTAAAGTAATGACACTGAGGTGGCTAGTTGGGAAATAAAGAAAGAAATGAAAAATCATGAGCCGAGTGAAGAGAAAGAAAAGAAAAGTGTCTTGAATTGAGAAAAAGTAACAAGAATTGAGATCGAAAATAAGGCACAACTGAAAATAGAAAGAAAGCACTTGAGAAAAAGTTTGAAACAGGAGAATAAGGATAGATTTATTGAAATTGGTAAGGTTATGAAAGCAAAAAGTGTTGGTAAAAATGGTTCAAGGATTGCTTTTAGTCACTACTTGCCTAAAGTGCCATACCAAAGCCCCCTAAATCAATGTTACAAGCCTATAAGTCCTAAAGTGATCCAAATCCACTTTATCGCCAAGCCAGAAGATGAGTATAGAGCCAAGCCTATGGTGTTAGTCAGTAAGCATGAATTTCAATTGTAAAAATGAGAATGCTTCCTCAGTCTCTGAATTCTAAAAGCTTCTTGAGTGAGTAAGAGGGACCTCTTTTATATGAGGGCATTTCCACTACTTGACCAGCATATGGCTGCACCAGTGATTGTGGAGGGCTGGTGCTCCTTAGCCTAACATAGTTAGGTTACTAGATTCATCATCATTTTTCGTTATGCTCAGTAACTTTGCAATCTGTTGTTGAAAATGATAGTTGGGTACCTGAATCAGAGTGAATGATGTATATGCTATTGGTATAACTACTATGTATTTCTCATTATCTACATAGATTGAGTCGTCATTTGAGGACAATCAACAATTTTATGTTGAGGGTGTTGATGTACTATCAAAATACAACACATTTGATGCCGAAAATAAGGGATTTTATTAGTTCTTAATGTGACCTTTTATGGTTTTTATGTGTTTTTGTGTTGTTGTTGCAGAAAAGTTAGGTTCGCATGATTTTGAGGAATCATAGGACATACTAGCTCACCTATGAGTCTTAGCCTAAGCTATGAGTAGTAGGGTGTGTCGTATGAAGAAACAGAGACAAAAAACCAAAAATTTGCTAAGTAGAGGTCACCCCTACGAGGGCATCCTACGAGTTCTAAGTCTCACTACGGCTCATATGTATAGACTCATAGCAGGATTCAGAGAGCCAAAATGTTAGACCAAAAATTAAAGGCCTAGACAACGAATGGAGTATACAAGTCGTAGCCTAAGATACAACTTGTACTAGTGGGTCATACCTGTTGAGTCCATGATTCAAAGAATCTGATACGAGACCCCAATTACAACTTGTAGGCCATCCTATGAGTCGTACCTACGAAGCATACTAGAAACCAACTGTCGTTTCTATAGACCATTTAGGGTTTATTACTACACACTATAAATACATTAAGTTAGGGTTTCATTTAGAGAGATATTAGATTTCAGACTTTAGAACATAGAACTTGCCTTTGAATATTCTCTTAAGAATATTTTAAGGTTTTTAGCTTAGATAATCTTTTTCTCTCGAAAAACATATTTTGGGGATTGTAAACCTTTCTTTGTGCTCATTGTCAATCTATCAAGCTTTTGTTTTGCAACTCGTGGTGTCTTAAATCTTCATTGCCTTGGGTAAAATTCTTAATCATGTCAATTATTTGCATTTTTGCTCGTTTTACCTTAGCCATTAGTAGCTAAGCACCCACAACTTGGGTTGTAGGAACCATGGGTAGTTGACTTGAAATAACCTAGGTTTATTGCATATCTATGATCATGGTTTTGCATGTATTGTCTTTTTTCCTTCATTAGGATTAATGTTTGGTGGAGGTCAACACTAACTCTTGCCTACTATCATGATCCTGACCAAGGTAGTGATGAATAGGAATAGGGAAGTAAAATGATAGGATTTGATTCATGTGTTCTCATCTAATCAACTAAACCTGACCAAGGGGAGGTTGATTGGGACAATAGGTAATGGTTAGTTGGCATGCCATGATGGCTGATCAAGCGCTATGGTTTACATAAGTTACCGTCCTGCATGCGAATCTCCAATTGTAGTTATGTTTTCTAGGGTAAATAAGTCAACGAATCATGGGGAACATAATTCCCAAGTTATCCCAAAATTTAAGTATTTTTCCACACAATAGTATAATATTTATTTTATTTTGTTCTTAAATCACAAAAGCCCCCCCCCCCAATTTAGAGATTGTAATTATAAATACTTGAAATGATTAGTAGTAAAGTATTATAGTCAAACCCTATATTCCGTAAGGATTCGACCCTAACCTTCGATTATGTTACTTGCTTATAACGATCGCTTTCTTATTGTAGTGTGAACATCAGATTAGTGTCCATGGAATAAGTTGCTTCTATTGCATAGTCCCTGCAACATGAGGTCTCCAATGTTGAGCTTCGCTAGGTAATCGGAACTCTAGCCCAGGCTATTATAACACCTGCTGCATGACAAGGAGCGGCCCGACAGAATATTGATGACGCTTCTAGAGTCCGGGAATTTTTATGATGAATCCACCAAAATTCAGAGGGTTTGCATCTAGTGAGGACCTTGAGAACTATGTGGAGGAGCTCCAAAAAGTGTTCCAAGTGATACATATGGCGGATGATGACTAAGTGGAACTACTTACTTATCAATTGAATGGTGTGGCTAGACTGTCATATGATCAGTGAAAGAAGGGTAGAGGGGAGAATGCCCCCAGGGTGAGTTGGGCTATGTTTAAGGAAGCTTTCTTGGGGCGTTTCTTCACAAGGGAAAGAAGAGAGGAGAAGGTGAGAGAGTTCTTGAACTTGAACTAGGGCGCTATGATTGTGTAGGAGTATGGGCTGAAGTTCATACAATTATCTCTCTATTCTCTAGATATGGTTACTGATATGATGGGTAGGATGGAAATGTACGTCATAGGTTGAATAGAAGGCGCAAGAGAGATAGGAGGGGGGGCTATACTCGTGAATGTCATGGATATATGGAGATTAGTAACTTTTAAGGAACAGGCTGATAAGGAGAGGCAGTAGGGTAAGGAGAAATTCTAAAATAAAAAACCAAAAACATTTAGCCACGAGGTTGGAAACAAAGCAATGGTAATCAATTTCCAGCACCATCATCTTGTAGTGTAGTTACAACTAGAGTAATAAATGATCAACTATTGTAGAATACTGGAGCTCAGGGATCTCAATCCCCTGCAAATGTGGCTCTAGGTTCATTGGGTAAGCCAACATATGGCAAGTGTGGAAAATTGCACTTGGGGAGATGCCATGAGGGGAATGATATATGCTACAAGTGTGGCCAAGCAGATCACTATTAGTAGGATTGTTTAAGGTGGGCTGATCGGGCTCAGTCTTTTGCACTAGTCCTGCTAACTAAGGGAAACTAGAGGGGTACTATGACAGGCACAAGCAGAGCTTCAAACCGTTTGTATGCCATGGGTATTATACATGATCAGGAAAACTCCCTAGATGTTGTGACATGTATGATTCGAGTATTTTCTATTAATTATTATATATTGATGGATCCTGATGCCACATTGTCTTTCGTAACTCCTTATGTGGTCCGCATATTTAATAGAACCACTGAGTGTCTCCTTGAAGCCATGGGTAAGTCTATTCAAGCTGAGAGAGTCTATAGAGCTTGCATAGTGTCCATCCACCACAGGGATACTAGTATTGATCTGACTGAGTTAGATATGACTGATTTTGGTTTAATACATGGTAGTGATTAGCTCTATCCCTGTTATGCCTCTATTTATTGTACAACTCGAACCATTAAGTTCCAATATCCAAATGAATCAATTCTAGAGTGGAAGGGTTATTATGTAGCACCTAAAGGAAAGTTTATCTAATACCTTAGAGCCAGAAAGATGATTTCTAAGGGGTGTATCTTTAACCTTGTGAGAGTTAAATATAATGATGTTGAGTCCCTAAATCTTGAGTCAGTTCCAATCGTGAATAAGTTTCCAGAAGTGTTCCCAGAGGATCTGTGCAGAGTCTGTCCTGATAAGAAGATGGACTTTGGAATTGATGTTCTTCCCGATACATATTCGATCTCAATTCCAACCTATATGATGGCCCCCTCGGAACTAAAGGAATTGAAGGAACAGTTGAATGATTTGTTAGTGAAGGGCTTTATAAGGCAGATTGTTTCTCTTTGGGGTGTCCCTGTCTTATTCGTGCGAAATAAAGATGGGTCTCTCTGAATGTGTATTGTCTATAGGGAACTAAACAAAGTTACTATAAATAACAAGTACCATCTCCCAAGGATAGATTACTTGTTTGACTAACTTCAGGGTGCCTTTTGTTTCTCAAAGAAAGACCTCCGATCTAGTTACCATCAGTTGAAACTGAGGGAATGCGACATTCCAAATACAACCTTTAGGATTAGACATGTACTTTTTGAGTTCTTCGTCATGTCATTTTGGTTGATGAATCCACCCATAGCCTTCATGGATTTGATTAATAGAGTGTTCAGACCATGTCTTTATATGTTTGTGACTGTTTTTATTGTTGATATCTTAGTGTACTCAAGAGACAATTAGGAGCATGCAAATCATCTCACGATTAGTAAACACTTAAGGACCACGATTTGTATGCAAAATTCTTTAAATGTGAATTTTGGGTCTTTCTTAGGCCATATTGTGTCCGGGGATGGTATTCGAGTAGATGCTTAGAAGATTGGGGTGGTTAAGAACTAGCCTAGACCGACCTTTCCAATTGACATAAAAGGTTTCTTGGGGTTGGCTGGCTACTACTATCGATTTGTTGAGGGGTTTTCTTCCTTATCTGCACCATTGAAAAAGTTCAATCAGAAAAAGGTCAAGTTTCAGTGGTCCGAAGACTACGAGAAAAACTTCCAAGAGTTAATGACTAGACTGACTAAAACACCATTTCTAACCTTGCCTAAGGGGATGGAAGATTTTATGATCTATTGTGATGCTTCAAGAGTTGGATTGGGACGTGTGCTGATGTACAGAGGGAAGGTGATAGCCCATGCTTCCAAACAACTTAAGATCCATGAGAGGAACTATCCCACCTATGATCTTGAGTTGGCAGCATTTGGTGTTTGCTCTCAAAATTTGGCGCCACTACTTGTACGGACTACATGTGGATGTGTTCATTGACCATAAGATCTTGCAGTATGCCTTCAGTTAGAAAGAGCTCAACCTGCGATAGAGTAGAAGGTTGGAGTTGCTCAAACATTATATCATGAGCATTCTCTACCATCCAGGTAAAGTTAACATCATTGCCGATGCTCTTTGCAAGTTGTCAGTGGGTAGCACAACTCATGTGGAGGAGGGAATAAAGGAGTTAGCTAAGGAAGTGCATCGACTAGCCCGATTAGGAGTCCAAATTAAACAAAATGATGAGGGAGGAGTTAATGTCAAGAATCATAGAGGAATCAATTCTTTTAGGAGGCCACATATGAATTTGAGGAAGAGATAAAGGTGAAATATCCTCACCTATTCATGCCAAATGATGAGAATATTGAAGGAAAATTTTCTAGCCCTAAGCTAAGTTGATTGTCATTTATTGATAATTGTTTGTTCTTGAGTCTAAAGAGAGATTGTATAGAAATGAGAAGTCAAAAGGCCAATTGATAGTGGTGAATGTTGAGATAGATTTCGAGTCCTTTCATGCCTTGATATCCAGTTTTACCCATCATTCGAGGATGAATGATCCCAAGGGTGAGATAATATAACACCTATAGAGTTGTCGGAACACCCCTAGAACGTAATTGTGCACACAATATGTATTCCAAAGTTCTTATGGGAAATTTAAGATTAGATTTGTGATCAACATGAAACATCAAGTTGAAAAATGGTCTCGACATGATTTATGAGCAACAAAAGCAAAAAATAATTTTCGCTAATTAATTCCAAAACAGTGTTGATCCATGCCCTTGGCACGATAAGGAGGGAGCATGAAGACACACTTATAATTTTTTTAAAATTTTCAATGGGAATTGAAATTTCAAAAAAATACACAAAACACATTGATCTATGCACCTGGTGCATGGTGGATCAGTGTACAAATTTTGATGTTTTTTCTTTTACTTTAGGAAGGGCCTTTTGGTCATTCCCCACTCTATACTAACTCTTAAAACATGTTTGTAAAGTCATTTTATGTTGATAAAGGGTTTCAAAAACTCATTTTTTCTTAAGTTCTTATGCAAAAAAATCTTGAGAGAAGAGAAAAGCAAGCTTGGGGGATTGAAATTCGAGTCCAATTCTTGAAGAAGATTATTATAATCTTCATCCAGGAATATAAGGTTAAACTAAAAACAAGGGATTATTCTCCCATATATGCCAGAGATGGTCATAGATGAGAGTTGAAGGTTTTTGAGTTTACATGCATGATTCTTGATTATTTTCTTGAAAAATCATATTTACTACATGTATTTTTGTATGTTGATGATCATCATAAACTTGTTTTACTGAATTGAATGTTTTTACATGAATTATTTCACAAAACCCAATTTATTATTTTCTTAAAGATTGTATGAAAGAAGAAAGGGTTTAAGTCTAGAACACTGAGTGAGAATAATTGATTGTGATTGTGATTGTAAAGTGAGAATGATGATAAGTTAGTAGAACTTGATAGTCCCTTAAGTCTCCATAAACGAACTCTAAAGATCGGTCTACTAGATTGTTCCTTAATGATTGTTTTAATCCTTAAGCTATTGGTTGAATGTTGATTTGTGATGAGTAGAGTCTCTATGAAATTGATTGAAAGATTGTGCCTCTATAAGGCTGATTGAGATGATTGGATTGAGTTAAGTCCCCATTTGGACTTATCCATGTGGTTTCAATTCATTCTCTAGCTAGCAAGTATAGAACGTCAATGGTAACATCAGCGTGATTGTTGTACAATCACGTGCTCATACGTTATTATTGTCAGATAAGAGAAACTCCCAAAAAGTTCCTACCTTGAGTAGTTTGAGTCAAGATGAGATGAGATGTGATGAGATGGGTTGAGTTGAGTTCCATTGAGACGAGTCCCTTTCAGTTGAGTCTGATTTGATTTATTGGTTGATTTGTTGAGAGGTCACTTGTCTACTCCTTATTCATGCTTTAGATAGATATTTGACATGTTGATTGTAACTATCTTGATGTTGATTATTGTTATCTATATTTTCTACTTGTTTTTATTTCACTCAACTATTTTACATACCAGTACATTCTACTTACTAACGTCCCCTTTTTGGATTGCATCATTTTATGATGTAGATAAGCAGGATAAATGTCATTAGCAGACACATCGTTGAGGATCTTGAGACATTCAAAAGCTTGGTGAGCCTCCCTTACTTCGAAGGATTCATCATCAATTTTCATCTTGCTTAGAGTAGCTTTTTCTTAGACTTTATTTTGATTTAGGTAGCCATAGGTCTATAAATTGGCACCACTTCATAATGATAGAGGCTTAATAGACTAGAGTCAGATATTGATATTGAGACTTATGAGCTAGTTTCTTTCTGCTAGCCTTTCATTATTTATTTATTTGAAATTAGATGATGAGATGCACCCATTTATTTCCATATGTCTTCCATTGATTAGTGAAATATATGACTGAATGAATGTGATGAGTCCAAGTAGTTCGCTTGAAGACTAGCAATGGTCTCAGAATGTCAGTCATGTCTTGTGTCCCTTCCTGGGGCATGACAACAAGTCTTTTTATTAATGATGAGGATTTTGTTGTGAAAAAAATTTAATATAGAATATATTGTTATTGTATTTGTTAGGACACGCAACTTAATTTAAACCCCGAAAGTCCTTAGTTGGTTCGATTTAATAAAGTTTGGGACCGAATGCAATATTTCTTCTAAGTTTGGTCCTTATGGATAAAATTGATATGAGGTCAAGGTGTGTGTAAGATTATGATTGGCCCAAGTGGTACATGTGTGCCTATATATACATGTATATCCTTTATAAGATCAACAACATTCCATACTTAGAAAAATTAGCCAAAAATTTTTGAATATTACTCCAAGCTCTCGGGTTGCTATAGTGCACCCTAAAAAAATTTGATTTTTTCGTGTTTTTTATTATTTGATGATTCAAGCACGGTATATTGAAGCCCATAAGTAGCGTGGTGGCGTTGGTTAGTCAAGAAAGTGCGTAGTTTACCAGTTACGAAAGATTGGGTTGTAGTAGAGGATTTCAAGGTATGTTAATTTTTATCTTTATTTATGTTAATTAAAGGTTTTGAAGGTGTTAGGAATGTGTGAAAATGAAGGTAAAATGTGAAAATAGGATTGGTTGTTAACGGAATTACAAATTTCGAATTTGTGGTCGAATTGGGAATGAAATTTGTATATGGTTGTATATTGAATTGTTGACATGTATTTGTGTT
>JAOTQJ010196756.1:25768-59687 GCA_025642045.1 Solanum sejunctum | reverse complement strand
GCGAGGTTGTACAGCGAGGTATGTAAGGCTACTCGATTTCGTATTACTTGGCATGAAATCTAGATTCTTCCTTGGCAATCAAGGCACTTAGCAACTTTGACACAACTATTAACCGTGTCTCCAATCTTTCACATCTTCATATGCTCCCATGCATAGTCATATTTAAATATGCATACATACGTGGCTACCAAGTTACATGACTTCTTGTTGCTAAATAAAGTTCACAAGTTGTTTCATCTCATATGCATTCCATTGTTTGTGTAACATACTTGTTTCATTGTCATATTGTCTTGTATGATTATTTACATGTCACATGCTACATCTACAGTCCTACATCTGAAATATTATGACCACCAAAAGAATCATCTCAAAGGTAATGTAAAGATAAAGTAAAGTATATTGCCTATTGATAGGTGGTAACCCGAGGGGTGGAAGAATTACCTAGCTAGGGTCGATCCTATTACAGGGGGTAGCCCAAAGGGTGAAAGGAAAATCCTAGCCAGGGCCGATCCTGATATAGATTTACCACTGATTAGCTGGTCATTTGTATTATATGTTGTGCATAGATTATATAGACGGATGGAGCCAAAGATTCACTATTTTTTGGCCTTCGGGTATGATGGAATAAAGCAAAATGGCTTTTTAAACTATCTGCGCTTCTTTCAATTGTGAATTAGCAGTTCGTAAATGCAACTTTTGTCGCTCATCATGGGTCATCTGGAAACAATCGCGCTATGTGTTTAAACATAGGGGTCAGGTTGCATACATCCGACCCCCCTTACCCCGCAATGGGCGGGAGCCTTGAGGCATTGGGGTAAAGTTCGTTGTATGTTCGTTCGTCATTATACATAGATTATACAGTAAAGGTAAAGTAATAAAACAAACACAACGTACATGACCCCACAGTATAACTAAAGGTGGTCTCTTATCCTACACAAGTGCATATTTTCATTTAAGTTGTTACTTTATATACAGTATTTCCTGCCTTAAATATTCAGTACATTAGCTCTTACTGACATCCCTTATAAGGGACCTATATTTCATGCTGCAGGTACAAGTCCGAGTAAATCTCCCCAATAGGAGTACAGCATATCTAGCTATTATTACCAAACTCTAGGTTGCTTTGGACTTTTGTGTGTCTAGAACTTATAATTTTGCATTATATAGTTAGTCAAGGAGGGGGCTGTCCCGACCATTAGCAGAAACTTTTCCTATCTAGAGGCGTTGTAGACTATGTAACTTAAAGTGTCGTCGTGTCTCATACTTTAAACAATGTGGCTCCAATGGCTAGCCATATGCATTTACTTTTGTCTTGTTATTACTGTTTACTTTCTTAAAGGAATGTTAAATGAAGAAATTCCTTATAATATGTATAGAAACCACATGGATACAGGTTGATTCTCCCGAGCCTTATAGGCAACGGGTTCCAGTCCGCCTTAATGGGACTTTGGGCGTGATACAAATGTAAGATTGTACTTGTAAAAATAAGCATAGCTTAAAAATGAACAATATAATAAAAGGCTCCTTACCTATTGTGTATCTAGGGCTGTCTTTAGGTGCAAAAAGTAAAGCTTTCGAAATTTAGAACAATGTTGCAGAAAGGTGTAAAATAAGGCTTTCTTACTAGAAGGGGCAATATTCATAATTGGGTGTCAAGATCATTCTAGTCAATAGTGTATGTGATGCTTTCTTTTGAATCAAGGATCATCAAAATAAGCAAGAATACTATTTTGATGGAAACTACCATTATGGAAACTACCATTATGGTCTACTATTACGACCTCCTAAGCGAGAAAATTGAGATACAAATGCCTCAACACGGTTGCACAGGCCAACCACATCCCCAGCGAGTGATCGAGGTCCTCAACGTGGTTACCCAGGCCTACAACTTCTCGAGTGAGGCTTGGTCAATTCGCAATACTACAGATATAATATCATATACATGTATTTCTTTAATCACCATATAGTCATTCAACTCATAAGACATGCATTGTACCTTCAATTCCTCAAGAAACCATAACCATACATTTTATCAAATAGTTGGTGGGTGTGAAATGCTAATGTAAAACCATGCAGTTAAAAAGTGAAATCATACAAAAACAACTCGAAGTAAATTATCCTACCAATACTTGGAAATACCATCATACAATATAAATCAAAAACATTCATCAAATCTCAAGATAGATCAAAGATTCATAGTTCAAAAAATGCATAAACGTCATACTTTTACAAAACCCCAACATAGTTCATAGTCAAATTCATAATAGAGAACACATAAGTAAATAAACTTACAATTTAGGTAAAAAGAAAGCCTGGCACCATGGGTGAAAGGACCCAATGGCTGAAACCCACATACCTTGACTTTGGGGAACTCTTGAAGAAGATTGGAGATGGAGAGTTGAAGCTTGAATGAGAACCTTAAGATCCAGATGAGTTTGGGGACTTGACATATGGAGTGAAATATGAGTCTAAGTGTTTTGAATGATATGAAGGTTAAATATGGTTAAGTATAGGAATTTTCATGCATGAGAACACTTAGGCCCAGGATCCCAAAGTCTTCGACCGAACATAAAAAAATTGCACAAAAATACACACTGCTGCGCACCAGTCGCGTCGCATTGAGGGCGCGCAGTACTCACTGGAATTCAATTTATAAAAAAAAGAATTGTGATCGTTTGCTCTAAAATCTGGGTTAGACCCGTTTTCTACTTAATTTGACCCCCTGAATAAGAATATGAGTTGTATTTTCTATACCACTCACAAATTTTGAGATATATAGAAATTACTATTCCGGATATTTTCGAGGCACATTTTTTGTAAATTTTTGGAATCGTTTCAATATCTCACGCTTGGGAACATTCATACCCGTATGCCAAAGAAATGTATATGAGAGACGTAAACGTGACAATTTCAGCCCACCTAAGTATACAACAATGCACTTAAACATCATTTAAAAAATCTCCACATAAGTATGAAATTGTCATGAACTTGTCAGTTTAAACATGAATGCACGCAAATATCATGGGCTGAATTTAGACTTCAAATCATATAGGGTACCTAGATCAATACCTTAGGCTTAAATTAGTGGAAACGGTAAGGATATCACTTTTGTATATCCGCTTCAGCCTCCCGTATAGCACTTTAATCTTGTTGATTCCTCCAAAGGACCTTAACGGAAGCAACATCCTTATTACTTAACCTCTTCCTTTGCCTATAAAAGATCTTAACTTTGGAACCTCCTCATATGTTAAGTCTTTAACTACACCCATAATATCTAATGGAACAATAGCATTCGGATCAACCACACACTTCCTCAACATAGAAACATGAAACACCTGATGAACCAAATTCATTTCACTAAAGAACTCCAACTCACAAGCCACCTTACTAATCCTCCTCATCGTCCTATAGGGATCCACATATCTAGGGCTTAACTTACCCTTCTTAAAAAAATGAACCACACCCTTCATGGGTGAAAACTTCAAATAGACCCAATCACTAACTTTGAATTCGACAACCCTTCTCCTCATATCGACATAGGACTTTTGGTGACTTTTGGCCATTTCAACCTTTCTCTAATCATCCTAACATTCTCAAGAGGCGCCATAACTAGATCTGGTCCCAACAAAGCCATCTCTCCAACGTCAAATCACCCAACCAGTGATCTACAACGTCTACCATAGAAAGCCTCAAAAGGGGCCATACCGATTCTAGAATGATAGCTATTGTTATAGACAAACTCAATCAATATAAAATGATCATCCCAACTACCCTTAAGATTTAATAAACAAGGCATAAGCATATCCTCAAGTGTTTGGGTAGTTATTTCGGCTTGGCCATCTTTTTGAGGGTGAAAGGTCGTACTAAGTTTTACTCTTGTACTAAGACCCCTTTGGAAAATCCTCCAAAAATATGAAGTAAATTGAGCACCACGATCTGATATGACAGAAAAAGGAACCACATGCAACCTCACCAAGTCATGAATGTATAACCTTGTATAATCTTCAGCCCCATATATGGTCTTAACCAGTAGAAAGTGAACCAATTTCTTACCCTATCAACCACAACGTAAATGAAATCAAAACTATTACTAGTCTTGGGCAACCCAACAACAAAATCCATATTAATCTCTTCCCACTTCAAAGTATGAATCTCTATGCCTTGGGCTAGGCCACCCGACCTTTGATGCTTGACTTTGACTTGTTGACAACTATGAGAACCGAAAACAAATTTGGCAATGTCCCTCTTCATGCCTCCCTACCAACACATATTCCTCAAATCTCTATACATTTTAGTAAACTTGGGGTGAATACAGTAAGAAGAACCACGAGCCTCATCAACCTACCTTGGTATCTAAGGGTACCATCTGCCCTTTGGGAGAAAAACTCCACCTTACCATCCTTTACCAATGCCTTCAAGTTTAAGAAAATAGGGTCAATATCATGCTTAGCTTTCACCTCCTCAACAAATGAAGATTTAGAACCACCATCAACAACAACAACACCATTCTATACCTCTTCTAATCTAACTCTCAATCTAGTCAACTGATGGACCTCCCTAGCCACCCCTTTGCCATCATCATCAACTTGTGTTAGTCTGCTGATGGACACCCTACTCAAAGCATCGGCAACCACATTAGCCTTACTGGGATGATAATACACACTTATATCATAGTCCTTAAGAAGTTCTAGCCACATTCTTTGTCTTGAATTGAGATCCTTTTGAGTGAATACATATTAGAGACTCTTATAATTGGTGAATACATCAACATGCACCCCATACAAATAATGACACAAAATCTTTAATGCAAATACCATGACGGCTAGTTCAAGATCATAAGTAGGATAATTCTTTTCATGCAGTTTGAGTTGTCTAGAAACATAGGCTATCACCTTATCATTTTGCATTAGAACACAACCTAAACCAACTTTAGAACCATCACAATACACCACAAACCCCTCTTGCCCTTCTGATAGTGACAATATAGGAGCAGACAAAAGCTTATATTTCAATGCATGGAAACACTTTTCACACTCATCAGCATACACAAATTTGGCTTTCTTTTGAGTCAACTTCGTCATTGGACAAGCAATAAAAGAGAATCGATTCACAAACCTCCGATAGTAACCTGCGAAGCCCAAGAAGCTCCTAATATCTGATGGGGTCAATGGTCTAGGCCAATTTCTAATCATATACACCTTTTTAGGATCCACCTTAATACCATGCCCCGACACCAGATGACCTAGGAAGGCAACCTTTTTCAACAAAAATTCACATTTTTCATACTTGGCATTCAACTTTTCTTCCGTCAATCTTTGTAGCACTACCCTCAGGTGGCCCATATGGTCCTCCTCACGAAGTGAATATATCAAAATATCATCAATGAAGACCACAACAAAAGGATCAAGGTAGGACTTGAAAACCTTATTCATAAGATCCATGAATATAGTTGGTGCATTGGTCAAACCCAAAAGACATCCCAACAAACTCATAATGCCCATACCTAGTCCGGAAGGCCGTCTTAGGAATATCACACTCCCTTACTTTCACCTGATGGTACCCAGAACAAAGATTAATCTTAGAGAAGTGACTAGCCCATTGCAATTGGTCAAACAAGTCATCAATCCTTCGAAGAGGATACTTATTGTTTATGGTGACCTTATTGAGTTGCTGGTAATCAATACACATTCCAAGGGACCTATTCTTCTTTTTCATAAATAACACTGGTTCACCCCAAGGTGATTGACTAGTCCTAATAAAACCCTTCTCCAACAAACCGTTGAATTGATCCTTCAACTCCTTTAACTACGCTAGCCCTATACGATTAAGGAGAATAGAAATGGGTTAAGTATCGGGAAGGGGTCTATACCAAAATCTATTTCCATTTCGACAGGAACACTGGGATGATCATTTGGAAAGACATCAAGGAACTCATTTACAACTGGAACTGACTCTATAGGAAGGACCTTAGACTCTACATCCCTTAATATAATAAGATTATATAGACACCCCTTGAGATCAAATTATAGACTTTAATGCAAGAGATGAATATACCATTGACAACCACATCATATCTATCCCACACAAGGACGGTTTCATTTGGGGAATTGGAATTTGACCCTAGGGGTTCTCCAATCAATAGAGGCATACTATGCATAGAACCAATTCATCCCAAGAATGACATCAAAATTGACCATATCCAACTCAACAAGATGACAAGCCAATAATTTATGCAAGACACAAATGGGACAATTTCTATACACCTTTCTAACAATAATAGATGCACCAATAGGAGTAGACACCTCACAAGACCCATACAATAGTTAGGGCTCAACATGAAATATTTTGGCAATAAAATGTGTAGCAAAAGGAAGTGTGGCACCCGGATCAATCAATACATATATATCAAAATAAAAGTCTTTTAACATACCGATGGTGACACCAAAAATGTCCTCAACCTCTTGCCTCCCTTTGAGGGCATAGAACAGGTTGTGCCTTGGGGCACCATCTTGTAGGCCATCTCACCTAGAAGGAAGTGCAGTATCACCTTGTCAATGAACCTCCATACCTTTTTTATAATTTCGAGGGCAATCCATCACCTTATGCCCAACTTTCCACAACCATAACAAGCATTGGTATCCCTCAAATATGAGACACTATGACCTTTACCACATTTCGGACACCCACCATTAGGAACCATACCACATCACCTTGGGTCCTTGGAAAGTCATTGGCAACCCTCTTATTAAATGCATGAGAAGACCCTTGGCCTTGATGAAATCGTCCACACTTTGGACCATGGAATTTTCCCTCAAAATAGGCCCTCTTAGCGTCATTACTCCTCCTTTTCCTCAATATGTCCTCCTCCATTTTTTTGGCATAGGTCATCAAACGGGACAAATCTATATCACATATCAACATGGTGGACCGACATTCCTCACTCACCAAATTAGATACACCCATCACGAACTTGTTCATTCTAGATCTTAGGTCGGTATCCAAGTAGGGAGCATATCTAGAGAGTTGATTAAACTTGAGGGATTACTCCCTCACACTCTGGGACCCCTGTGTCAAATTCATAAACTCCACTAATTTGGCTTCCTCTAAGCTAAAGAGGGAAGAATCAAAAAAGCCTCCTTGAGCTACTACCAAAGCACCACATTGTTGATTCCCTTCTTCAATTTCCATTGATTAAACCATATATGTGCCACCCTATTGAGTTGGTAGGATGCCAACTATGCTTTCTCCTTTGATCAAACACCTATGATAGCCAATACATTGTAGACCTCATTAATGAACTCTTGAGGGTCCTCATCTACCTTAGATTCATAGAGTGCCAATGGGTTCATCCTCATGCAGTCTGTCAACCGAGATACCGGTGTAGGATCATGAGGGGCTTGGACCCCTTGATTGATTTGATTTTCCATACTATGTGCCAGCATAGTGGGAGCATCCTAGAGCTCACCATGAGTCAATTATTCCTCAGGAGTGCAGACTCTCTTTCCTCTTGTGTTAGGGATGATCTAGCATAGCAATGAACAATTGTTATGGAGAAAAACCATACTTCAGCTCTATAGAATGACTTAGAACATAAAGAAGGGAAAGGTTTCCTAAAATGCCTCAAAGCCTATTGCTCAAAATTGTGGTGCACAACACAACCATGAACAAAACTCTAATTGACGTAGTGTGTTGGATGTCGAGGACCATTAACACGTAGTGCTCTGATACCTATTTTTTCATGACCCAATCCTAGGACCTAGATGTGACACGGTGCACAGGAAACCTAAAAGAACCCTAAGCAAGCCTCTTAGCACATCATTACACATCCTTGGTTGCGGAAGAAATAAAAAACAACAAGAGATAGTAAATACGGGTAACTGGGGCTACAAGTCATCTTTCATATCGTAAACATCAAGTGTCAAGAGAGTGCCAAAGCTTATAGGATTATACATAACATATCCAACAATACCTCTAACCATAGAACTTAGCAGGGGCCAAGACAAGTAACTAGGCTCATCCTCATAGTCAAAATATACAATAAAGAAAGAGAGTCCTACATAACATAAGAACATAGACATTGTCCTTGAAATGGAGGACTCACCAACTAGCTTGAGAGAAGTCGTACATGCCATATGGATGTGGATGATCAAGTAGGGCTCTGATCCCTACATGGTAATATCATGTAGGCTTATAGTATGCATTAGTACATTTAAATATACTAAGTATGTAGGATACAATGCAACAAAAGATAATCAACGTAACCAAAATGCATAAGCATAGGCAATGAGTAGCATATACCAATATGGCATGCATAAAAGATGCATGATGTAAATCATTCTTACATAGAACATGATATGTTTGTAATAAAACACCATTAATAGTGATTATCCAAGGGCTACCACCTCATGGGAGAGGCCAATGATGTACAAACCCCTCCATGTGGTTAATGAGGTATAAACTCCTCAACATGGCAGATGAGGTACAAACCCCTCAACATGGTTATGAAGGTACAAACCCCTTGATATGGTTGCATGGGCATACAATCTCTAGAGCGTGGTGATCAAGGTACAACCCTTAAACATGGTTCCATGGCGATCAATGTTCAAACCCTAATGTGGTTACCCAGGCCTACAAACTCTCAAGTGAGGCTTGGTCAATTCACAACACTATAGATACAATTCATATACTTATATTTATTTCATCATCATATAGTAATTCAAGTAATAAGACATGCATTGAACCTTTAATTCCACAAGAGACCAAAACCATACATTTTATCAAACGCTTGGTGGGTGTGCAATGCTAGTGTAAAACTATGCAATTAAAGAGTGAAATCATGCATGAAATCCTGAAGTAAATCATCCTATCAATACTTTGTAATACCATCATAGAATATACATCAAAACCCATCATTATATGTCAAGATAAATCAAAGATTCATAGCTCAAAAAATGTATAAACAGTCATACTTTTACAAAAAACCAACATAATTCATAGTCAAATTCATAATAGAGAACCAATGAGTAAATCAAATTTAAATCATGCAATTTAGGTAAAAAATAAAAAAGCTTGGGCACTATAGGTGAAAGGACCCAATGGTTGAAATTACCTTGACTTTGGGGAATTCTTGAAGAAGATTGGAGATGGAGATTTGAAGCTTGAATAAGAACCTTAAGATCCGGATGAGTTTTGGGACATGAATTTTGGAGTGAAATTTGAGTCTAAGTGTTTGAGTGAGTGTTAGGAAGTATCTTGAATGATATGAGGATGAATATAGCTAAGTATAGTTATTTTAAAGAATGATAACACTTAGGCCCAAGACACTAATACTTGGACCAAACTGGAAGAAAAACTACATAAAAGTACACATTGTCGCGCCCCAGTCGTGTTGCGCTGAGGATGTGCAGTACTCATTGGAATTCAATTTTTAAGAAAATAAAACTGCGATTCATTTGCTCAAAAATAGGGGTTAGACCCATGTTCCAATCATTTTGACCCCTAGAACAAGAATATGAAGTCGAATTTTTGATACCCCACATGGATTTTGAGATATATGAAAATTATAATTTCAGTCATTATTTAGGCATATTTTCAGGTACGTTGTAGGTTCATTTCATTTTGAGTCATGTTGCTTTGCAACACCTTTTTTGGCGTTGGTTCAATTGAGAAGAAACTTGGCCAAATTATTGCTCTAATTTTTTAATGGCCACTAGTAAGACTCGATCTTTTGGTGTATTAATGAAATATCCAACTTCATCACTTTAAAGGTCTCATCATGATGGTCAGCACTCTTCCACAACTTGTCAAACATTTTCTCAATCCTAGAACTGTTAGGCTCGGCATCACAATTGTGGAGAGGCACATAGAGACCATTTATATAACTATCTCTTTGTCCCCACTTGGCCTCCAGTACTCTTTCTTGTTCATAATAACCTCCATGGTCATCTCTATAAGTTCCCTCGCAATTGTATTTTCAACCTTGATTTCCAGAACCTTGCCTCCAATATTCTGAGTTAGATCCTTAGGCATTGTTTCAAAAATCCACTGCTTGATTACTCATAAAGCAAACATCTTCCTTAAAGAAGGGTTCTTCATACATGGGTGCCTTTGGATGTTGGTGAGTCACCGCATGAACACTTTCTTGATTTTGTTTCAAAACCAAGTCCATACTTGTGCAAAGTTAAGCAAGTTATTGCATAATCTCATCATTCACCTTAGCTTGCTCATAGTTGGTGTTAACAACACACGAAGTTTTAGTAACACCTCTATCTCTTTGACCCCATGCTTTTTTTGTTTTAACCACTTGCTCTATTCTTTTGGTGATTCGTGCAAAAGGATTATCAAGAAACATGTCTCCTATGATTGTACCGGCACAAGCTTGACTATTTTCATCAAGTTTCTGATGAAAGATTTCTACTAAGGCATCATCAACAATTTTGTGATCCAGAACCATCCTCAATAATCGAACAATTGCTCAAAATAGTTTATTTGATCTTTGAGCTTAAGCTTCTTAGACCTTGGGAAATACCTTTCTATGAATGCTCTTTGTAGCTCAGCCCAAATTTTTATTGAACTTTGTGGAAGCTCATGCAACGAAATTGCCACATTGCTAGTTAAAGATAGAGGGAACACTCTAAGCCTAATCGTATCCATTGAAAGATTTTATGTACCCATCACACTCTTCGAAACAAATAAAACATTATAGAGATGACTGTGTGGATCCTTCGAAGGTAGCCCTATGAATAAACCATGATTTCGAAGCATTTGTAGAATACCAATATACATAGTGAACTTAGTGTTTGACGGTAGTCGTGACAACAATATAGCTCCAGTAACATCCATAACCATAGGGTTCATCCTATATTGGTTCTATCTATATGCATTTTCATTGAAAGCCCTATGGTGTGGCCAATTCTCCCTTTGTGGTGGGTTTTCATCTCTACCCACTTCTTCCTCATGTTAACCAATGGCTTCATCAATCATGATATACTCATTCTCTTGGCCTATTCTCCTTATGATTTGGTAAATCGCCAAATTTATTGGAACTAAGGGATTGCCTTGGCTCCTTATGTTAGGCATACAAACCTAGTATACCCTGCAAACAAAATCAAACAATAAAAACAAAAGCGAAAGTAAAATACAAGAATTTAGAAATTTATACTTGAACAAACTACTAATGTAATCAAGTCCAAAACCTAGTTGTATTCTCTAGCAACAGCGCCATAATTTTGATGTTAACTCTTTAATAGCAAAACAATCCCAGTCAAGTATAAACCTAACCAAAGGCTAGGGTCGAATCCACAAGGAATATGGGGTTGACCATATTGACTCACTACCAATCATTTCAAAAAGCATTAATTGACTATATTATCTAAAATGGAGAGAGGGTGGGTAGGGGTTTGTGATTTCAAAATGAAGAAATATTAAAATACTACACAACTAATGCAAGAAGACATTTAATTTGAGGGACAACTTGGGAATTATGTTCCCCATGATTTGTTAACTCAAATACCGCATATAACATAATCCAAATTTAGACATCGCATGCAGGGTGATAAGTTAGGTTCTTCCAGCCGTTTTGTGAAGGTGAAGCTCAAATTTCACCATGGCGCGTGGATGGCAACCATGGTTTGCAAACTAACCATTACTCATTATCGTAGTCAACCTCCCCTTGGTCAAGATTGGTTGATTAGATGAGAACACATCAATTGAATCCTCTTATCTACGTCCTTTTTCTATTTATCACTACCTTGGTCGAGATCATGATAGTAGGTGGGGTTTGATGTTGGCCACTACTAAACAACATTCAAAATGAAAGGAAATAGACAATACGTGCAAATACCCCATCAAAGAAATGCACAAAATCCAGGTTATTACAAGTCAACTCATTATTATTCTCACAACCCCAAGTTGTGGTTTCTGATCTGTTCATGGCTAGGGCAAACTCACAAACAAGAATTATAATAAACATGGCATAGATATTACCCAAGAATAGTGAAGAACAAAACAATGTGGATGTTAAAAACACAAGCTTGGATTAATGGAAGTTTAATACAAGTGGTTTCTAATCCACCAAAATGCGTCTTCAAAATTTAAATACTAAAATCAAAACTAAACACTAGAAAAGTTCTCTAAGAATATTTAGAGTTGTTGTAAAATCTCTAAGAATATAATGCGTCTTGTAGTCCTTAGTTGCATTTCCTTGTCCAAATTTTGGCAACACTGTTTTTGGCTATGAGGCCTCCTTCTACAAATCATAGTGATATATACGACTTGTAGGCTAGCCTCGTATAGCTGACCTTCACTTTGCAAATTCCTAATTATGAAGACTGTTTCTTGCTGTGAGGGCACACTACAACTCATTGCTTGGGCCATAAATTGTAGGGTGGCTTGTATATCCTGAACTTCATCAAAATTTGCAATTTCCTTCCAAAATCATACCAACCTGTATTTTCTACATGAACAACACAAAAATACATAAAAATTCACATTAAGAACATGCAAAATCGTTTGTTTTAGGCATCAAATGTGTTGTAATTTGATAGCACATCAATGATAACATGAACTAGATGGATCCACTAGTATAGCAAGGGTAACAATCATAATCCTATGGTGGCACATAGTTTAGAGACAAAAGACTTTTTATAAGGACCCCTTGAGTGGAGCCCCCATCTTAAGCCTCAAATAGTTCTAAATCAAATCTCATGGAATAATTGAAATAATAATAAATTGTATAACTTGTAAGAAATATGGAATCATGACATGAGTAGCTCGTGAAACATACTTCACCTATAATTGTGAGCCTGACTTGAAACATGATAATAGATCATAATCATACATGAACTCTTGCTTTAAATAAATGGCTCACAAGAGGTAAAAACTTCGATATAGGGCTTAGCTTGTAAATTGTAAAATCATCTATAATCTTCCTAAATTCAATACATACTTGAAAGCCCTTAATCATCATATAGTCACTTTACTTGTAAATCATGAAATAGATTGTCAATAACTTGACAATTCTTGACTTAACATTTCATCAAAAACTTGGTGGGCTCATGGTACTAGTTCAAAATAATGCAATTCAAGAATGAAATAAGATAACAAAACATATAAAAATCAACCCACCAACATGTAGTAAAATCCTCATGTATGGTACCTTGAAATCATAATCAAAAATCATAGTAGATCATAGTTTCGTAGTTCAAAACATGCTTAGTCTCAATAGACAAAGATCAACTCATAGTGTAAGCTTAAAATAGACACTCATGCTTAATCAACAAAGCTTTGATAAAATCCAAGATAATTCATGCTCAAATTTCACAAGAATACATACCTATAAGTAATATCACCTGGAATCATACAAGTGCCTGAAAATGTGCCCAGAAGGCCTAGAATATCAAATTCCGTATATCTAAAAAACCATTTATTATTTTGATAATCTGACTTCTTTTTCTTCTTAAAGGGGTAGAAATTATGGGGAGGAGGGTCTAAGCCCAATTTTAGAGGAGCCATATTGAATTATGATTTAAAATTGGTTCAGTTTTGGACTTCAGGCCTGAGTGTTCCCAATCGTGAAAATATCTATACATAGCCTTATTTTGCCCTCATATCATCCTAAACATTCCCCAATACTCACTACAACACATAGACTTATATTTCTCTCAAGATTCAAGTCCCAAAACCCTCATCTGGGTCTAACGAATTTCTTCAAGCTTCAAGTCTTCACAAAAGTCTTCTTTAAGAAATTCTTCAAGGTCAAGATATGTAGTGTTGAACAATTTGGTCCTTCCACTCATAGTGCCTAAGCCTCATTTTTTCTTATATTGCTTGATTTAAATGTTAATTTACTTATCGGTATTTATTATTATAAATTTCACTGTATAATGATTTGGGGTTTATGAAAGTATGATTGTTTTAGTATGTTTTGAGCTATAAATATTGGATCTAATGTAAGATTTGAGGGGGAGTTTTGATTTATATTGCTTGATGCTGTTTCGTGGTGTTGATTGACAGTTTTATAATGGATTTTCTTGCATGATTTTGCTCATAAACTGAATGGTTTTACACTAGAACCACACACCCTCCAAATGTTTGATAAAATCCCTTTTAAAAGATTCTTTAAGTTTTAATGACCTATTGGTTGAGTTATAATTCAACTGACTCTATGATAATTATGAGCTTTCTAAAGATATGTTTAATCATGAAAATGTTGATGAACCTTTGATGTTTGATGATGATGAAAGGGTAATTTGATGATAATCGATTCTTATGATTGGAGTTCAGCTCACCATATGAGGTCAATGACATTAAGAGCTAGTCGTACTATGTCTCTATTTTTATTTCAAGTTATTGAATTATGATTATCTTATATATATATTCTTTGGGATTAGACTTAGCACCGAGTGGAGTAGAGGTGAGTCCTCAAGTCCTAGAACTACGTGCTACCATAGGTAAAAGGATTCGAGGTGAGTTCCAAATCTCTAAGAGGCGAGTACCCTAAATTTGAGGGCTTGAAGCCAAGTACCCGATTTCGGGCTTGTGACGATACCGAGTCTAAGAACTAGAGGCTAGTACCGAGTTTACAAAAGGCTTAGTGGATCCACTTAGGTATTAGGAGGTTTACCTTGGCAAGTAACTTTCCCCTTTCTTCCAATGTAGGGTTGACATCGAGATTCCAAGTTATAGCTCACTTGGTCTTATTCTATATCAGTTGAGGTCTATTCCTACACTTATGTATTATGATCTATATGAGTTGAATGAAATGTAAGCATGTTTTATTTCACGCATCATTCATATAAGTGACATTGTTATTATGATATTGACTCCTTATTATTATTATTATTATTATTATTATTATTATTATTATTATTATTATTATTATTATTATGCAGTTTGATTATGATGCCTATATCTTATTATATTGCATCCCACGTACTTAGTACAACCAAATGTACTAATGCATACTCTATGCCTACATGATGTTACCATGTAGGAACCGGAGCTCATATTGATTGTTCTCGTGGCTAGATGGATTGCTCAAGTTAGCCTTTGGTGAATCCTCCACATCCGAGGACAATGACTATTCCCTTACATTATGTATTAAGACTCTTCTTCATTTATTGTATACTTATGAACATGAAGGTGAGCCCATGTCACCATAAGCTTGAATAGAATAATGTTAATACGAATATTTATTCTCCATGACCTCATTGACTCTCCGAGGAACATATACGAATAGAAAACTCTTCCAAAGGGCCTTGATGAACATCACATCATTATCAATTAATTTCTCCACTCATCTATTCAACACCTTTACTGGGACCTCCTTCTAAGCCAACTTATCCTCCACCTCACCCACAATTTCAAGGAGTTTTATAGCACTAGAGTCACCAACACATCCCCTCAACCTAGAAGCATGACAAACCAAATGAACTATACCCCTACCATAGGCAATTCTCAAACTCATGCAACCTTACGAACTTTCCCCTACATCTCATAAGGACTCACCATCATAACTCAATTTTCAAACTTAAACACACCTAACCCACATGGTACCACAAACCACCATCTCCCCCTTAGGAGATAACCTCCACTCTATCATGATGAAAATGTTGATGATATTATAAGGCTGGTTTATGCCTCTTTTTCTAATATTATACCTCTTGTGAGCCTTTGATGTTTGATGATGATGAAAGGGTAATGTTGATGAAGATCTATTCTTATGATTGGAGTTAAGCTCACCATATGTGGTCAATGATGTTAACAACTACTCGTGCCTTGTCTCTATCTTTTTTACAAGTTATTGAAGTATGATTATCTTATATATGATATGTTACGAGGCTTTTTTAGGATTCCTTTGGGTTCCTCATTCGTCGATCGTGTCTAGGAACTAGGCTTGGGTCGTGACAAATATGGTACTACAGTACTAGGTTGATAGATCCTTGGACTCCAACACACCGCGTCGATTAGAGTCTTATTCATAGTTGTGTTTTGCACCACATCTATGAGTAGAAGGCTATGAGTCCTTTAGGAAAAGTTTTCCTACTTCACGTTCTAAGTCGTGCTATAGAGTTAGAGTAAGTTTTTTCCTTAATGATTGCTCTTTGTTATGCTAGATCATGCTTAACACAAGAGGAAGAAGATCTCACTCTCTCGAGGAACAACCGACTTATGATGGGTTTTGGGATGCTCTCACTATACTTGCACATGTTGTGGATAATCAAGCAAGCCAAGGGGCCTAAGCCCCTCATGCTTCTACTCTGCCATCTTCGGTGAGAGACTTCTTGAGGATGAACCCACCGAAATGCTATAGGTCAAAGGTGGATGAGGACCCACAAGAGCTCAATGAGGAGGTATACAATATCTTAAATATCATGGGTGTTGGGCCGAATGAAAAGGCGAAGTTGGAGGCATACCAACTCAAAGGGATAGCCTAAATATGGTATAATCAATGCAATGGGGAGAATCAAAATGGTTATGTGGTGCTTTGGGAGGAGTTCAAACGGCCTTTCTTAATCGATTATTCCCTCTTGAGCTTAGGGAGGCCAAGATAGTGGAGTTTATGAATTTGAAACATGGTTCCATGAGTGTGAGGGAGTATGCCTTCATGTTCAACCAACTTTCTAAGTATGCTCCTCATTTGGTGGTCCATCTAACATCTTGGATGAATAAGTTTGTGATGGGGGTCTCCGATTTGGTGATTGAAGAATGCAAGTCCGCCATTCCAATTAGTGATATGGACTTGTCCCGCTTGATGACTTATGCCGAGCAAATGGAGGAGGAAATGTTTAGGAAGAGGAGAAGTGAGGGGTCCATGAGGGCTCAATTTAAGGGTAGCTTCTAAGATCATGAGTCCAACCATGCTTCAAATGAGAGGATTACAAAAGTAGGGTGGGTAGCCCTAAGAATTTAGATGAAGGCGTTGGTAGACAAGCTCCTCCTACATGCAACAAGTCTGGAAAATACCACCTGCAAGATTGCTTAGCCAGATTGGGTGCACATTTTGCATACGGTAGAATAGAGGATAAGATGAGACATTATCTGTGGTTCCCCAAGAACAATAAGTATAATCATCGGCATTCTCTACCATACCCATATATGAGTCACTAATCTTGGCATGGTGCTTCAAAGTTAAGTTGAAGATTTTGATTTTGATGGATCTGAGTTTCATTATTTCCTTTATTATTCTTTTGGTTGCTAGTAGACTTTTTGTATGTCCCAAGTTATGATGTGAACCTTTGGTATCTATCTCTTGGTTAAGTGTATGGTTGCTAAAAAGTCCGTAAGTGTTGATCCATGTTCATGTTGCATTAGGTTTTGCCTCGTGACTTTTAGATTTGATGTTCTAGATTTGATGTTATACTTGGGATTGAATAGTTGCATAAATGTTATGTATTCATGAAGATGATCTTGAAGGAAATTTAGAGCTTGAGGTGAATCACTGAGTTCCAAAGCTAATCTTGAAATCCTTGACTTTGGTATGACATATTTGGTTAAGTCTTGGAGAGGTTTTTGTGAGGGTTTTAAGTGATATTAGAGTTGCAAAATGGCTAAGTATGGGTGATTTCATGTTTAAGTGGGCATTGGGCTATGACCCCAATGCCCTTGGGCGTATATGAAACCACCCCTAAAATGCCCAAAAACGTGCCTCAAAATACTTAGAATTTTGATTTCCTTATATCTAAAACTCCATTCATTATTTCAAAAATCCGACTTCATATTTGTGATTAGGTGGTCCAAATTAGGTGAAAAAGGGTCTAGCCTTGATTTAAGAGTGAAAGAATAGCAATTATAATTTTTTTAGAGACGATTTCCAATGAGCAGTTTGTGACGCCTCCACAACGTGCCTTAGGCGTGCCTTAGTTAAGATTCCACTCTGCGTCCTCTCCGTAACATGGAGATGTTGTTTTCACCTGATAATTTTTTTCAAGTGAGGTCAAGAATATTCTAAGTGTTGGGCCCAAGTTTCCCAAACGTGTTTTTAGCTATACTTAGTCAAATTTCACCCTTATATCATTCTAAACATTTTCCAATACTCCCCAAAACACTTAGACACATTTTCACTACAAATTCTGAGACTCTAAACCCTCATCTGGATTTAAGGATCATCTTCAATCTTCAAGTCTCCATTATCAACCTTCACCAAGAACTTGTCAAAAGCTAAGGTATGTGGTTTTGAATCATTGGGTCCTTCCACCCATGGTGCCTAAACCCTCTTTTACTTAATAATGCATGATTTAAAGTAGATCTTACATATGGGCCTTGTATGTTAAGAAATTTACTGCACGGTAATTTTAATTCATGAAAATATAATTGTTTTAGCATATTTTGAGCTCTAAATCTTAGATCTAATGTTGGATTTGATAAGGGGTTTTGATGTGAATGTCTTGGGGGTGTTTTAAGGTGTTGATTGATGGTTTTACAATGAATTTTATTGCATGATTTTATCTCTAAATTTCATGGTCTTTTACCCCTATTACACGCCCCAAAGATGTTTGATATAATACATAGTTATTATTTCTTGAGGAAATGAAGGTCTGAAGCATGAGATATGATATGAATGATTTTATGATTATGAAATGAGCTTCTATATATGATTATTCCTATCTAAAATATTACATTACAGCCTATGATGAATCTTAAATAATGAGTTGTATTAGACCATGCTAGATCAAGGGGGTATAGGAACCTGGAAAACCATGTTAGGAGTATGTACCTTGCCACCAGGGTGTCCTTGTGTGAGTGAAATCTACCATATGAGGGGTATGTGCCTTGCCACCAAGTTGTCCAAGTTTGAATAGCATCAACCATGTGAGGGGTGTAGTACCTTGCCACTAGGGAGTCCAGGTGTGAATGGCATCAACCATATTAGAGGTGTTGTACCTTGCCACCAGGGTGTCCAGGTATGAATGGCATCTCCCAAGTAAGTTAGGATTCAAGCTGGGTCTCTTCTATAGATATGATATTTTATATGAGCATAAGTTACTTAAAGCATGTTTGACTTCAAGAATTGTCCATGTATGCCATATTGTTATACTATGCCTATTACCTATTGTTATGCATTTTGATTACATAGCATATATCTTGTTGATTATAGTCTACTTACTTAGTACAAACAAATGTACTAATGCATACTTTTGCATACATGATATCACCATGTACGAATCGATGCTCGAGCTGATCATTCTCCTCCTTAACGTGGCTAGATGGTGTTATTCCAAGCTTGTTGGTGCGTCCTCCATTTCGGGGACTGTGGTTTATGTTTTCCTCTTATCTATGTATTGAGACACTACTTTATGTTCTATTTGACTATGAGGGTGAGCCCGGTAACTTTGTCTTGGTCGTCACTCTATTTATGTAATTAGAGGTATTTGTTGGACAAGTCATGGTATTTATGATATGTGTTATGATTCTTTATCCTTTCATGTTGATGTGTTACAAATCATTCCCTTAGACCAAATGCACCATTCTATTCTACATGTCTTTTAAATGATTCTGCAACCAAGGATGTGTAATGACAATTTAAGAGGCTTTTTTGGGGTTTCTTTGGGTTCCCTATTCGCCGTGTCACATCTAGGGCCTAGCCTTAAGATCTTTGATCTTGATGTATATGCTTTGATTGATCCGGGTGCCACCCTTTCCTTTGTTACCCGTTGGTTGCTAAAAAGCTCCATGTGGAGTTGGAGTTATTGCATGAGTCATATAAAGTGTCTTCTCCCATCAGAATATCTGTTGTTGCTAGGAGGGTGTATAGAAATTTTTTGATTTGCATTTTGCATAAAATCCTACCTTGTGATCTTATGGAATTAGATATGGTTAATTTTGATATTATTCTTGGGATGGATTGGTTGCATGCATACTGTGCTTCTATTAATTGTAGAACCTATAGGGTTAAGTTTCAATTTCCAAATGAACCCATCCTTGAGTGGGAAAGTAATGATGTGATTGTAAAGGATAGGTTCATCTCATACATTAAAGCCCATAGGTTGATTTCTAAAGTGTGTTTGTATCATCTTGTCAGAGTCAATGACATGGAGTCCAAAGTCCCTTCGATTTAGTCGGTTCCAATTATAAATAAGTTTCTTGATGTCCTTCCAAATGACCTTTCTGGTGTCTCTCCCAAAAGGGAGATAGATTTTGGCATAGATCTCCTTCTCGACACTTAACCTATCTCTATCCTCCCTTATCATATGGCCTAGGTGGAGTTGAATGAGTTAAAGGAACAATTGAAAGACTTATTGGAAAAAGGGGGTTATTAGACCTAGCCAATCCCCTTGCAGTGCACTGATGTTGTTTGTAAAGAAGAATGATAGGTCACTTAGAACCAGCAACTCAATAGGGGAACTATAAAGAATAGATATCCTCTTCCAAGGATTGATGACTTTTTTGACCCAATTACAAGGGGCTAACTTTTTCTCTAAGATTGATCTTTGGTTCAGGTACCATCAAGTGAGGGTGAGGGAGTGTGATATTCCCAAGACGGCTTTCTGGACTAGATATTGGCAATATGAACTAGTGGTGATGTCCTTTGGGTTAACTAATGCATCAGTTATCTTCATAGGTCTAATATATAAACCCTACCTTGATTCCTTCGTTGTGGTTTTTATTGATGACATTTTGATCTATTCTCAGAGTAGGGAGAAACATATAGGTCATTTGATGGTTGTGTTGCAAAGAATAAGGGAGGAGAGATTGTATGCTAAATATGACAAATGTGAATTTTGGTTGAAGAAGGTTGCATTCTTGGGTCATGCTGTATTGGGGGATGGTATAATAGTTGTTCCTAAGAGGACCAATATGATTAGGAATTGGCCTAGACCATTGACCCCATCAGATATTAGGAGTTTCTGAGGCCTTGTGAGTTAATATAGAAGGTTTGCGAATAAGTTCTCCTTCATTACTTCCCCTATGATAAATTTGACTCAAAAGAATGTGAAGTTTGAGTGGACCGATGAATGTGAAAGGAGTTTCCCAATATTGAAAGATAGACTTGTGTCTGCTCCTATACTGTCTCTATCGGATAGGCATGAGGATTTCATTGCGTATTGTGATGCATCTACAGTTAGTTTGCATTATGTTCTAATGCAAAATTGTAGGGTCATAGCCTATGCTTCTAGGAAACTCAAGGAGCATGAAAAGAACCACCCTACCCATGATCTTCAATTAGCCACTGTGGTGTTTACACTAAAGATTTGGTAACATTATCTCTATGAGGTGCATGTTGATGTCTTCACCGATCATAAGAGCCTTTAGTATGTCTTCACAACAAAAGATATCAACTTGAGGCAAAGAAGGTTGCTAGAACTCCTTAAGGACTATGACATGAGTGTGCATCACCATCTGGGTAAGGCAAATGTTGTTACAGATGCTTTAAGTAGAGTGTCTATGGGTAGCCTTTCTCCAGTGGATGGTGGTGATAGGGAGATTACTAGGGAGGTGCATAAATTGGCTAGATTTGGGGTGACGTTGGAAGATGTGGGTCATGGTGTTGTTGTTGTGGATGGTTCCAAATCTTCTTTGGTTGATGAGGTGATAGAAAAAAACATTTAGACTCCTCCTTGCTTGAGTTGTAGGTCTTAGTGATAAATGGAAAGATAGAGGTTTTCTCCCTAGGGGAAGATGGGACCCTTAGATACCAAGGTAGGTTATGTGTACCATGTATTGATGGTTTGAGGGAGAAAATTCTTGATGAGGCCCATAACTCTTCTTATTCTATCCACCCCGATTCCACCAAAATGTACAGAGACTTGAGGGATGTGTATTGGTGGGGACGCATGAAGAAGGATATTGCTAAGTTGGTTTCCAGTTGCCATAGTTTCCAATAAGTCTAGGCCGAACACCAAAGGTCGAGTGGCCTAACCCAAGAGATAGAGCTTCCTACTTGGAAGTGAGAGGTGATTAACATAGAGTTTGTGGTTAGGTTTACCAAGACTAGGAAAGGTTTATATTCCGTATGGGTGGTGGTTAGTAGGATGACAAAATTGGCTCACTTTCTACTGGTTAAGACAACATATGGGGCTTAAGAGTATGCAAAGTTGTACACCCATGAGTTAGTAAGGTTGCATGGGCTTCCTCTATCCATCATATTGGATCATTGTGAACAATTTATTTCACACTTTTGGAGATCTTTCAAAAGGAGTCTTGGTACCAAAGTTCACCTTAGTACGTCCGTCCACCCTCAAATGGATGGACAAGCCAATAGGACAATTCAAATACTTGAGGATATGTTTAGGTCTTGTGTCTTGGATCTTAAGGGTAGTTGGGATGACCATCTTCAATTGATTGAGTTTTCCTACAACAGTAGCTATCATTATTACATCAGTATGACTCCTTTTGATACTCTTTATGGGAGATGTTGTAGATCACTGGTGGGTTGGTTTGAGTTTGGAGAGACAACTTTATTGGGGCTGAATCTGGTTATGAAATCTCTTGATAAGGTTATGATGATTAGGGAGAGGTTGAGGACAGCCTAAAATCATCAAAAATCCTATGTTGATGTAAGGAGGAGAGACCTAGAATTCCATATGGGTGATTGGGTTTATTTGAAGGTTTCTCCAATGAAAGATCTAGTTTGTTTTTGCAAAAAAGGGATGTTGAGTACAAGGTTTGTTGATCCTTATGAGGTGATAAAGAGGGTTGGCAATATAGCTTATGAGTTGAAGTTGCCTAGTGAAATGAATTTGGCCCATCCAGTATTTCATGTTTCTATATTGAGAAAATGTATTAGTGATCCGAATATCATTGTACCTCTTTATGCTATGGGTGATGTTGAGGATAACTTAACTTATGAGGAGATTCCGGTTCAAATCTTGTATAGGCAAATAGAGAGATTGAGGAATAAGGAGGCACCATCCGTTAAGATCCTTTAGAGGAACCAACAAGTCAAAGGTGCTACTTGGGAGGCCGAAGCGAACATACTAGAGCGGTATCCTTATCTCTTCCATACCGCTTAAGCCTAAGGTACTAATTCTAATTTCCATATATGAGTTCAAGTCTTACATTTCATCCCCTATAATATTCATATGCATTTATGATTAAATTGGTAAACTTATGATAATTTTATACTTATCTTTAGATTTTAAAAATGGTGTTGTACATGTTATGTTGCATTCGTGTTGAGCCTGATTTGTTCATAATTACTTTTTTTTGGTACGACTCTTTTACATTAGGGGACGAATGTTCCCAATGGAGAGATATTAAAACGACCCCAAAAAAAGGCCCAAAATGTGCCTCGGAATACATGGAGTTCTGATTTTCTTATATCTAAAAATCCATTCCTTATTTCAAAAATATGACTTCACATTTTTGATTAGAGGGTCCAAATTAGATGAAAAAGGGTCTAGCCTCAATTTAAGAGCGAAAGAATAGCAATTATAATTTTTTAGTGATGATTTTCAGTGACCAGTTCGCGACGCCTCTCCGAAGCGCCTTGGGCACATCTTTGTTCAAATTTCACTCTGCGTCCTCTCCAGGACACGGAGATGTGTTTTTCACCTAGCAGATTTTTCAATTACGGTCCAAAATATTTTAAGTGTTGGGCTCAAGTTTTCCAAACGTGTTTTTATTTACAATTAGTCAAAGAGTGCCCCAAAACATGCCTCGAAATGCTTGGAATTTTGATTTTCTTATATCTAAAAATCCATTCCTTATTTCAAAAATATGACTTCATATTTGTTTATATCATTCTAAATATTTCCCAATACTCCCCAAAACTCTTAGCCACATTTTTACTACAAATTCCAATATTCTAAACTCTCATCCGAATTTAAGGATCCTCTTCAAGATTCAAGTCTCCATTGTCAACCTTCACCAAGAACTTCTCAAAAGCTACGGTATGTGGTGTTGAATTGGGTCCTTCCACCCATGATGCCTAAACCCTCTTTTACATAATAATGCATGATTTAAAGTTGATTTTACATCTAGATCTTGTATGTTAAGAAATTTACTACACACTGATTTTAGTTCATGAAAGTATAGTTGTTTTAGCATGTTTTGAGCTCTAAAGCTTGGATCTAATGTTAGATTTTATGAGGGGTTTTGATGTGAATGTCTTGGGGATATTATGAGGGTTATTTAATGGTTTTATAATGGATTTTTATGCATGATTTCATCTCTAAATTGCATAGTTTTTTACCCCCATTACACCCCCCCAAGGTGTTTGATAAATGTCAGGTTATGGTTTCTTGAGAAAATGAAGGTCCAATGCATGAGATATGATATGAATGACATTCTGATGATAAAATGAGCTTATGAATATGATTATTCCTATATTAAATGTTGCATTAGAGCTAATGATAAATCCTAAATAATGTGTTGTATTAGTCCATGCCCGATTTGGAGGGTATAAGAGCCTGTATAACCATGTGAGGGGTATGAACCTTGCCACTAGGGTTTCCAGGTGTGAATGGCATCTACCATGTGAGGGGTATATGCCTTGCCACCAGGGTTTCCAGGTGTGAATAACATCAACCATGTGAGGGGTGTTGTACCTTGCCACCAGGGTGTTCAGGTGTGAATGGCATCAACATTATGAGGGGTATTATACCTTGCCCCCAGGGTGTCCAGGTGTGAATGCCATCTCCCAGCTAAGTTGGGATTCAAGCTTGGTCTCTTATACACATATGAGATCTTATATGAGTATGAGTTATTTAAAGCATATTTTACTACAAGCATTGTCCATGCATGCCATATTATTGCCTATTGTTATGCATTTTGATTACATTGGCTATATCTTGTTGCATTGCATCCCACATACTTAGTACATTTCAATATACTAACTCATACTCTTGCCTACATGATATCACCATGTAGGAACTGGTGCCCAAGTTAATCATCCTGCTCCTCTACGTGGCTAGATGGTGCTATCCCAAGCTTGTTCGTGAGTCCATCATTTCGGGGACATTGGTTTATGTTTTTCTCTTATCTATGTATTGAGGCACCCTTTTATGTTCTACTTGACTATGAAGGTGATGTCGATTACATTGTCTTGAACCCCACACTTTTTATGTAATTAGACGTATTTATTGGACAAGTTACAACATTTATGATGTGAGTTGTGATTCCTTATCCCTTGATGTTGATATGTTACAAATCTTTCCCTTAGCTCCAATGCCCCATTCTATTCTATATGTCTTTTATATGCTTCGCGCAACCAAGGATATGTAATGATAAGTCAAGAGTCCTGTTTGGAGTTCTTTTGGGTTCTCCATTTGCTGTGTCACATCTAGGCCCTATGCTTGGTACCCTGGTGCGTCGCGGCCAGGGTACGAATGCTCAATGGAATTTAGAAATTTGCAAAAAGTATTTTTCTCTATGGGTCCTCTAAAATTCGAGTTATACCTATTCCCAGTCAATCATTCCCCCTGATCAATAATATGAAGCTGGATTTTTGATATTACATATGAATTTTGAGATATATGAAATTACGATTATGGACATTTTTGGAGCATATTTTGGGGCGTTTCAGCTATAGTACCTTGAGAGGTTGTGGGAGTTGTGGAAGAAAATTTACCTACGAGGAGGTTCCGATGGAGATTTTGATAGACAAGTGAAGAGGTTGAGAAACAATGATGTAACTTCCAGAAATGCCCCAAAATATGCTTCGAAAATGACCATAATTGTAATTTTCATAAGTCTAGTTCTAGGATTTAAAGAAGACAAGAAGGACCTAGCTTCAAGGAAAATGCGTTTGGAAAGAAAGATCCCAAGTATCTCAAAATTCATGCGTGATATCAAAAATTTGACTTCATATTCTTGAACAGGGGTAAAATTGAGTAAGGAATAAGTATAACCCATATTTTAGAGGATCCATAGCGAAAAATAATTCTCACTAGCTTTTCTTATCCAGTGTGCATCCGTTCCTGGCTGTGCCGCTGACTAGGCGCGGAGTAGTACAAACTTTCCCTTTGCGTTGGATCTGCGTTGCAAACCTGCTGTGGACTAATATTGATTTTTTCTTAATTTTCTATTTTGGCCCAAGGGAATTAGATTCATAGCCCCATGCCCACTTATGCATGAAAACACCTATACTTAGTTATTTTTCAACTCTATGCCACTTAAGGTTCTCTCAAAACCCTTTCCAAGACTTAAACCAAATATCTCATTCAAATTTCAAGGATTTCAAGCCTAACTTGGAACTCAAGGATTCTCCTCAACCTCTAAATTCTCTTCAAGCTCAACTTAAGAAAACCCAAGTTTGAGGTATGTAGGTTTCATATATTGGGTCCTTTCACCCATGGAGCCCAATCATCCTTTTTATGAAAATTACATATTTTCAAGTTGTATAATTTATTGGTATCTCTTACTATGGATTTTGATTATAAATTATGTTGTGGTCTTATGTAATTTTTGAATGATTATGCATATCTATCTAATTCACACTTATACTATGAATTGGTTTTCTCTATTGACACTATATATGTTTTGAGCTATGAAACTATGATCTATTATGAGATTTGACGATGGGTTTCAATGTATCTTACATGAGGGTTTTACTATATGTTCGTGGGTTCATTTACTTTGAGTTTTTTCATATTATTTTGCTCTTGAATTGCATAATTTTTAACTAGCATTACACACCCATCAAGTGTTTGATAAAATGTCTTAACAAGGATTCTCAGGTTTTTAATGATCTATTACATGGTTTATAAGCCAAGTGACATTATGATGGTTAAAGGCTTCCATGTGTGCATTGAATTTATGAAAAGTATCTATGGTGTTGCAAGTAGACTACACCTTGTTGGGGGGACGGGGGTAAGATGCCCAATCACCTTGTTGACGGGTTGACATGCCTCAATCACTTTGTTGGGGGGTGACATACCCAATCGACATGTTAAGGTATGGATACCTCGACCACTTTATTGTGGGGTAGATTACCTAATCACCATATTAAGGGCTGAATATCTCAACCACCTTATTGGGGGATTGAAATTCCCAATCACCATGTTGAAGGGTGGATACCTCAATCACCTTCCAACAGGGTGATAAGCCTTGGATTCCAAGTAGTAGCTTGCTTGGTCTATTTTTATCATGGTCTCTTCCCACACATGTATTATCTTATATTCAAGTTATATATTTTATAGGCATATTTTATAGTAAGCATTGATCATGCATCCCATATTGATAGAATAATTATCCATTGCTTTTAGCTATGCATTTGACTATATTGGCTTATGTCTTGTTGCATTGTATCCTACATAATTAGTACATTCAAACATAGTAACTCATACTCTATGCCTACATAGTAACTGGGTCACCTCTTGATCATCCTCGATATTGCTAGTTCGGGGCTTAGAAGATAAGCCTTGATGATTCCTCAAGTCCGAGAATGTTATCTATGTTACTCTTACCATTTGTTATTTCTTTATGTTGAACACTTAATACTATAAAGGTGACCCTGAAAAGTGTCTTAGCCCCTGCTCTATTTCATGTTAGAAGTGTTGTTAGATAATTAATGTATTTATGCTATGGGTTTGTCTCTTGAGTGTTTTATGATAATGAAAGACATTCCTTAGTCCCATTTCCCTTACTTATATCTCTTATTGTTGTTATTATGCTTTCACTATCAAGGATGTCTGATTGATATGCTAAAAGGCTTATTTAGGATTCCTTCAGGTTCCCCATTCACCGTATCACGTCTAGGCCCTAGGCTTAGATTGTGACACTTCCATCAAGGTCCTTTGGAGGAATTAACAAATTGAAAGTGCCACATGGGAAGCCAAAGCGGACCTGAAAAAGTGATACCCATCTCTCTTCCATTATAATCAAGCTGAAGGTAATAATTGAAGTCAAGTATATGATTTCAAGTCTTATGTTTTAGTCCTCATGTCCTTTTTTATGCATTTATGTTTATGGGTACAAGTTTATGATGATTGTTGACATTCATGTTAGGATTGTTGCAAATAATGTTTAATGTATTTGTTGCATTCATGTCGGGCTGAAATCTTCATAATTACTTCTCTTATGCATGTCTCTTTCGCATTCGAGGACGAATGTTCCCAAGGGGAAGATATTGAAATGTCCCATAATTGTAGTGTTCATATATCTCAAAATGCATGCATGATTTTGAAATTCTGACTTCATATTCTTGAATAGGTGGCAAAATTGAGTTGGAAATGGGTAAAGCACAGATTTTAGAGAACCCATAGAGAAAATAATTTTAGCCAATTTTTGAATTCTAGTGACTATCCGCTCCTTGGTTGCAACATGCCAAGGGCGCAGAGAATTGTAGTTTGTGGTTCGCATCCAGTCTGCATCACGCCAAGGGCATAGTCAAGTGCATTATTTTCCTTTTTTTCTTAAATCGGCCAAGGGCATTAGGGTTATAGCCCCATGACCACTTAAATATGAAATCACCCACACTTAGGCATTTTTCAACTCTATAACTCATAAAACCCTCTCTAAGACCTCTCTCTAAGACTCTATCAATTCTCTCATTCAAATCTAAGGATTTCAAGCTCAATTCTGGGAATCAAGGGCTCATTTGAAGCTCTAAGTGTACTTCAAGTTCACCTCAAGGAATTCAAGGTTTAAGGTATGTGAGTATTAACCTATGGGTCCTTTAAACCATTTTCACGACCCAAGCTGAGAGCCTAGATATGACACGGTACATGAAGAACCCATAGGGACACCAAGCAACCCTTTTAACATATCATTACACATCATTAGTCATGGAAGCAATTAAATAACATATTAAGAGTAGAAATAAGGGAAAAAAGAGCTAAAGGAAATACTTTCATCACATAAGCACCAAACAAGAGAGACAAGGCTCAATATATAACATGTCCAATAACATCTCTACTACATAGATAAGAGCGAGGGCTGAGACAAGCAACGGAGCTCACCCTCATAGTGAATATATACATAAAAGAAAGATAGTCTTATAATATAGAATGAGATCATAAACATCATCCCCAGAGTGGAGGACTCACCAACAAGATTGGGAGAAATCGTACTAGCCACTTGGAGAAGGATACTCAAATGGGGCTCTGGTTCCTATATGGTGACATCATGTAGGCATAGACTATATGTTAGTATGTTTAAAAGTGTAAAGTATGTAGGATGAAATGCAACAAGAGATAAGCAACGTAATCGAAATGCATAACCATAGGCAATAAGTAGCATATAACGACATAGCATGCATGGAAGATGCTTGTAGTAAACTATGCTTATATAGAACATAATACATATGTAAGGAGTGACCATTATTAGTGAACATCCAAGGCCTACCAGCCCTTTAGCGAGTCAAATGAGGTACAAATCCCTCAATTTTTTGATGAGGTATAAACCCCACAACATGGTTGATAAGGTATATCCCTCAACATGGTTGATGAGGTGCAAACTCCCCAATATGATTATCAAGGTACAAACCCCTCAACATGGTTGCATTGGCCTACCACCTCCTGAGTGAGGTGATCAAGGTACAAATGCCTCAACATGGTTATCCGGGCCTACAACCTGTTGAGTGAGTCTATCTAGGTACAAACTCCTCAACATGGTTAATCGGGCGTACAATGTCTCGAGTGACGCTTGGTTAATTCCCAATACTATAAAGATAATATAGTACAAATACATTGGTTTCATCATCATATAGTCATTCAACTCATAAAACATGCATTGGACCTTCAATTCCTTAAGAAATCATAATCGAAAATTTTACCAAACACTTGGCAGGTGTGTAATGCTTGTGTAAGATCATGTAATTTAATAGTGGAATCATGCTAGAAATTTCAGTGTAAACCCATCAATGAATTCTTGATAACACCCTCGAACAATATACATCAACAACCTTCATCAAATCTCACAATAGATTTTAGATTCATAGCTCAAAATATGCTAAAACAATCACAATTTCATAAAATTCCAATATAGTGTGAAGTAAAATTTATAATGAGTAAGACCCATGAGTAAATCAAGTTTAAATCATGCAATTTTAGGTAAAAGGAAGCTTTGGCATCATAGATAAAAGGAATCGATGATAGAAGTCAACATACCTTACTTGGAGAATTTTCTTGAAGAAGATTTGAAATGGAGACTTAAATCTTGAGTGAGAACCATAAGATCCGGATGAGTTTTGGGACTTGAAATTTGGAGTGAAAAATTTCGCTAAGTGTTTGAGTGAGTATTAGGGAATATGTTGAATGATATGAGGGTGAAATAATGCTATGTATAGGTATTTTCATGCATGGCAACACTAAGGATCAAAACCCAAAAGTCTTGGATCGAGATAGAAAAACAGTGCACAAAAATACATAGAAGCGCGCCTTTGACGCATCGAGCCAAGGGAGTGGATGCACACTAGAAATTGCTTTTTTGCTATTTTAAAATTTTGCTACAGATGGTCTAACATTTGGTTAGATGCTTTTCCCTCTCAATTTGACCCCTTGATCAAGAATATGAAGTCAAATTTTTGATAGCACCACAAATTTTGAGTTATATGGAAATTATGTTTTCGGGCACTTCTGAGGCACATTTTCGGACAATTGTTGGGGTCATTTCAATATCTCTCCGTGGGAAAATTCATCCTCGAATATCAAAAAAGCATATATAATATACATAAACATGATAATTTCAGCCCATATTAGGATGCAAAAATGCATTAAACATCATTTCAATAACCTCACCATAAGTGTAAAATCATCATGAACTTGTCAATTTAAACATCAATGTATGCAATAACATGAGGGCTGAACATAAGACTTAAGATCATCTAGAGGACTTAGATTAATACCTTAGGCTTGAGTGGAGTAGGAAAAGATAAGGATATTGCTTTTGCATGTCCGATTCGGCTTCCTAAGTAGCAATTTCAAGTTGTTTATTCCTCCGAAGGATCTTAACGGAAGCCACATCCTTGTTTCTCAACCTCTTCACTTGTCTATCCAAAATCTGAACCCAAACCTCTTGGTAGGTCAAATTGTCTTCATCCACTCCCACAACATCTAGAGCATAATAGCATTAGGGTCTCCCACATATTTCCACAACCTAGATACATGAAAGGCCAGATGAACCAAATCCATCTTACTAGGCAATTCCAACTCATAATCCACCTTGCCAATCCTTTTCATTACTCTATAGGGACCCATATATCTTTGACTCAACTTGCCCTATTTACCAAAAAAACCCATACCCTTTATGGATGACACCTTGAAATAAACCTAATCACGAATTTAAGATCTCTTCTCCTCACATCGGCATAGGACCTTTGGCATCTTTAGGCCATCTTCAACCTTTGTCTAATTATTCTAACTTATCAAAAGCCTCCATAACCAGATTTGGTCCCAACAAAGCCACCTCACCGACTTTAAACCATGCAACCCGTGATCTACAACATCTAACATAGAGACCCTCAAAAGGAGCTATACTGATGCTAGAATGATAGCTAATGTTATAGGCGAACTCAATCAATGGAAGATGATCATTCCAACTACCCTTAAACTCCAATACACAAGCCCTAACCATATTCTCAAGTGTTTGGATAGTTCTTTTGACTTGGCCATCCGTTTGAGGGAGAAAGGCCATACTATGTTAACTCTTATACAAGACCCCTTGAAAGGACCTCAAAAAATGTGAAGTAAATTGAGAACCATGATTTGATATGATAGACAAGGGTAGCCCATGTAATCTTACCAACTCATGAATGTACAATTTAGCATAATCTCCAGCCCCTTATGTTTAACCGATAGAAAGTGAACCGATTTTGTCATCCTATCAACCACAATCCTAATGGAATCAAAACCTTTTCTAGTCTTGGGCAAACCAACTACAAAATCCATATTAATCTCTTCCCACTTTCCAGTAGGAATCTCTATATCTTGGGATATGCCACCCAGCCATGGATACTCGGCTTTAAATTATTGGTAACTATGGCAACCGAAAATAAATTTGTCAATGTCCCTCTTCATGACTCCCCACCAAAAAACATCTCTCAAATCCCTATACATCTTGGTAGAACCAGGGTGAATAACATACGAAGTACGATAAGCCTCACCAAGAATCATTTTTATCAAACCATCAACACAAGGTACAAATAACCTACCTTAGTAACTAAGTGCAGCATCTCTCCCTTGGGAGAAACCCTCCACCTTTCCGTCATGAAGGCTTTCAATTCTAACAAGGATGGATTAAGATTTTGCTTTTGTTTACCTCATCAACCAAGGAAGACTTAGAACCATCAATAACAATAATGCCACCATTATTAACCTCTTCTAACCTAACCCCAATCTAGACAACTGATGGACCTCTTTAGCCAACTCTTTGCTACTACCATCAATATGAGCTAGGCTACCCATGGACACCCTACTCAAAGCATCCGCCATAACATTAGCCTTACCGGGATGATAATGCACTCTAATATCATAATCCTTAAGATTTTGTCACCACCTTATTTGCCTCAAGTTGAGATATTTTTGAGTGAAAACACATTGGAGACTCTTATGATCGGTAAACACATCGACATACACTCCATACGAATAATGACGCTAAATTTTCAAAGCAAATACCACTGTGGCCAATTCAAGATCATACGTAGGATAATTCTTTTCATGCACTTTGAGTTACCTAGAAGTATAGTCTATGACCTTACCATTTTGCATTAGAACACAATCCAAACCAACTCTAAAAGCATAACAATACACAACAAACCCCTCTAGCCTTTCCAGTAGTGACAATATAAGAGCGAACATAAGCTTATCTTTCAAGGTTTGGAAACTGCTTTCACACTCACCAGTCCACACAAACATAGCCTTCTTTTGAGTAAATTTAGTCAAGGCAGAAGCAATAGAAGATAACACATTCACAAATCTTTGATAGTAACTCACTAAGCCCAAGGAACTTCTAATATTCGATGGGATCAATGGTCTAGGACAATTTCTAATCACATCTGCCTTTTCAGGATCCACCATAATACCATCCCACCACACTAGTAAGACAACCTCGTTTAACCAAAATTCACATTTTTCAAAATTGGCATGCAACTTCTCTTCCCGCAATATTTGTAGCACCACCCTCAAATGACCTATCACGACCCAAGCATTGGGACTAGACATGACACGACAAATGGGGAGCCCGAAGGAACCCCCAATGAACCTCTTAACTTATTATTACACATCATTGGTTGTGAAAGCATAAAAAAGACATAAAGAGTAAGAATAGGGGCAGAAACGACTAAGAGGAAAGCTTACATAACATGATAATCAAGAGAAGAAGAGACAAAGCTCATATCATAGATATATAGCTTGTCGAACAAATACCTCTACTACTTAGATAAGAGCGGGGGACAAGACAAAGCAACCGGGCTCACCCTCATAGTAGAAATAGAACACATAGAAGAGTGTCTCAATATATAATAAGAGAAACATAGGTAAACGTCCTCGGAATGGACAACTTACCAACTAGCTTTAGTAGTACCGAATTAGCCACATGGAGGAGGAGGAGGATAAACTTGGGCTCTATTTCATGAATGATGATATCATGTAGGCAAGAGTATTCGTTAGTACATCTGAATGTACTAAGTATGTAGGATGCAATGCAAAACAAGAGATAGGCAGCATAATCAAAATGCATAATAATAGGCAATAGACCTAATATAACACTTTGGTATGTATGACCAATGCTCAAGAAAAACATGCATAAGTAACTCATGTTCATATAGCATATCATATGTGTAAAATAGACCAAGCAAGATTTCAAAAGTACAAACCCCTTGGAAGGTTAATGATGATTTTACCCCATAACCCTGGTGGTATGGTACAAACCCCTCACATGGTTGGTGATAAACTCACCCTATCACTTTAGGGACAAAGTACAAAACCCTCACATGGTTTATGATAATCTCACTCTATACCTTAATGATGAAGTACAAATCCCTCACATGGTTGATCAGTACAAACCCTACCTAGTTATTCAGGATCTTAGTCCCCCCCCC
>JAOTQJ010196756.1:7165-22222 GCA_025642045.1 Solanum sejunctum | reverse complement strand
GACGAGGTCAATTGTCAAGGCTAATTTATAATCAGATAGGTTTTCTTTGGATCCATCTCAATACTTTCCCCTGACACCACATGACCCAAGAATGCAACTTCCTTCAAGCAAAATTTACACTTTTCATACTTAGCATACAATTTCTCCTTCCTCATTGTTTGCAACACAACCCTCAAATGAACCATATACTCCTCCATACTATGTGAATAGATCAATATATCATCAATGAAGATCACAACAAATGAATCAAGGTAGGGTTTGATGACCCTATTCATAAGGTCCATGAAGATGGCTGGTGCATTGGTCAACCCAAAAGATATCATAACAAACTTATAATGTCCATATCTAGTCTGGAAGGCCATCTCAAGAATATCACACTCTCTCACCTTTACTTGATGATAACTGGACCGAAGATCAATCTTAGAAAAATAGTTAGCCCCTTGCAATTGGTCAAACAAATCATCAATTCTTAGAAGAGGATACCTATTCTTTATATTAACCCAATTGAGTTTCCGGTAGTCAATACACATCCTAAGGGACCCATTGTTCTTTTTGACAAAACACTGGAGCACCCTAAAGGGATTAACTTGGTCTAATAAATCCCTTCTCCAACAAGTCCCTCACAACTCCTTCAACTCCGCCATAAACATATAGTAAGTGGGAATAGAAATGGGTTTAGTATTCGAAGGAGGTCTGTGCAAAAGTCTATTTCCCTTTCAAAAAGTACACGTGGGAAGGTCATTTGGGATGACATCAGGAAACTCATTTATAATCGGGACCGACTATATGGGAAGTACTTTAGACTCCACATCACTAACCCTCACATGATGGTAAAGACACCGCTTAGAGATCAGCTTTTGGGCTTTAATGCAAGAGATGAATCTACCTTTGACCACCACGTCTTGACTTCCCCTATAAAGTACAGGTTTATTTGGAAAGTGGAATTTGTCTCTATGAGTTCTACAATAAATAAAAGCATAGTAGGCATGCAATCAATCCATCCTAAGAATGATATCAAAATAAATCATGTCAAATTCAAAAAGATCACAAGGCAACAGTTTATGCAAAATGCAAAATAGGACAACTTCTATAAACATTTCTAGTAACAATAGATGTACCAATAGGAGTAGACACTTCATATGACTCATGCAACAACTCGAGCAACATGGAACTTTTTGGCCATAAATGGGGCTATAAAAAAAGTGTGGTACCCATCAATCAAAGCATATACATCAAAGTCAAAGATTTTTAGCATACCAGTAACATCGGGAACCTCAAAAACCCCTTTGTCTCCTATGTAGAGCATAAAACCGATTGTGCCTTGGGACACCACCTTAATGGCCACCCCTACCTAATGAAACCACATTTGCACCACGGCCTTTGCCATAATTTCTTAGACAATTCACCTTTTTATGACCAAGTTCCCCACATTCAAAACATGCATTAGAATCTTCAAACATAGGCCTCCATGATTCCTTCTACAATTGGGACACACATCAATAGGATCCACACCACCAAATCCTTGAGGCCTAGGGAATTCATTGGCAAATCCCCTCTTAGTTGTATGGGAAGACCTTGGCTTAGGTGAGATCTATCATCCTTTTGGAACTTACCCTCAAAACGGGCCCTCTTGGCCTCATAAACCTTTCTTTTCCTCAACTTTTCCCCCTCCATTTGGTTGGAATATTTCATCAATCAACATAAGTTCATGTCACTAATTTATTAGCATGGCAAAACAACATTCTTCACTTACTAAATCGAAGAGCCCCTTCACAAACATACTCATCCTAAATCTAGGATCAGCCACCAAATAAGGAGCATACTTTGATAGTTGATTAAACTTGAGGGCATACTCCCTCACACTCCTGGAACCTTGTTTCAAATTCATAAATTCTACAAATAGATTTCCTAAGCTCAAGAGGGAAGAACCGATTAAGAAAAATCAATTTGAACTCTTCGCAAAGCACTACATTACCATTTCCCTTCTCCCCCTTACATTGATCATACCATATTGGGCTACCCCTTTGAGTTAATATGCTACTAACTCCGCCTTTTCAATTGGTCCAACACCCATGATAGTCAAGATCTTGTCAACCTCATCAATCAACTCTTGTGGATCTTCATCCACCTTTAACCCATGGAACATTGGAGGATTCATCCTCATGAAGTCCCTTACCTTAGCTCTGGGGTATTAGCATGAGGGACTTGGTCCCCCTTGATTGACTTGGTTGGCCACAACTTAGGCAAGCATAGTGAGACAATCCCAGAGCTCACTTTTGGTAGGTTTCTCCTTGAGAGTTTGGGCCCTTCTTCCTCGAGTGTTAAGCATGATCATGCAACTCTATAGCATGACTTAGAACATAAAGAAGGAAAATATTTCTTAAAATGCCTCATAGCCTCTTATTCATATTCATGGAGCGTTTCTCAACCATGAATAGAACTCTAATGGATGCGATGTGTTCGACTCCAAGTATCTATCAACCAAGTGTTCCTCATGACCCATGTCTAGGGTATAGACATGACACAGTGAATAGGTAACCCGAAGTAACCCCAAACTAGCCTCTTAACTTATCATTACACATCATTGGTCACGAAAGCATATAAAAGACATAAAGAATAAGAATAGGGGAAAAAAGGACTAAGGGGAAAGATTGTATAACGTCATAATCAAGAGACAAAGAGTCAAAGCTCATATCATATATACATAGTATGTCCAACAAACACCTGTACTACTTAGATAAAAGGTAGGGACAAGACAAAGCAACTGGGCTCACCCTCATAGTCAAAACAAAACATAAAAAAGAGTGTCTCAATATAGAACAAGAGAAACATAGATAAACATCCTCAAAATGTAAGACTCACCAACTAGCTTGAATAGTACCGAACTAGCCACGTTGAGGAGGAGGATGATTAACTTGTGCTTCGATTCTTACATGATGATATCATGTCGGCCCGAGTATGTGTTAGTATGTTTGAATGTACTAAGTATGTAGGATTCAATACAAAAAGAGATAGACATCACAATTGATATGCTTAAAAATAGGCAATAGGCATAATATAACAATATGGCATATATGACCAATGCTCAAGTAAAACATGCTTAAGTAACTCTGCTCATATAGGATATCATATGTGTAGAAGAGACCAAGACAGATTTCCAAAGTACAAATCCCTTGGTAGGTTGATGATGATCTCACCCCATCACCCTAGTGGTGTGGTAAAAAACCCTAACATGGTTGATTATAATCTCACCCTATCACTCTAGTGGCGAAGTACAAACCCCTTACATGGTTGATGAGTTCAAACCCCCATTTAGGTTATCCAGGTCTTAGTTCCCCTGGGTTAGACATGGTCTAATACAATACTTTATATAGAATATATCATATACATAAGCTATTTACATCATCATATAGTCATTCATATCATATCTGATGCTTTGGACCTTCAATTCCTCAAGAAACCATATCCAGACATTTTATCAAATCTCTAGATGGTGTGTAGGGCTAGTGTAAAACAATGAAATTCAAGAGCAAAATCATGCTAGTAAATTCAATGTAAAAGATTCAATAGATACTTGGTAACACCCTCACGCAATAAACATCAAAACCCTTGACCAATCCTTTCAAGAGATCTTAGATTCATAGCTCAAAACATGGTAAAATAGTTATCATTTCATATGCTCAAACATACCATCATCATATAGTCTTTCAACTCATAAGACATGCATTGAACCTTCAATTACTTAAGAAGGTATAACCGGACATTTTATCAAACACTTAGATTGTATGTAGTGCTAGTGCAAAACCATGCAATTCCAGAGTAAAAATCATGCTAGGAAAATTCAATATAAAACCTTCAATAGATACTTGGTAACACCATCAAGCAATTTACATCGAAATCCTTCTTCAATTCTTACAATAAACCTTGGTTTCATAACCCAAAATATAGCGAAACAATTATAGTTTCATGAGCTTCAACATAGTGTAAAGTGATTTTCATAATAAGTTAGACCCAATTGTAAATCAACTTTAAATCATGCAAATTATAATTAAAGGATGTTTGGATATCATGGGTGAAAGGAACCCATGAAAGAAACCCACATACCTTAGTTTTAGAGAAACTCTTGATGAAGATTTTAATGATATGGAGACTTGAATCTTGAAGGAAATGCTTAGTTCCGGATGAGGGTTTGATACTTGAATTTAGAAGTGAAAAGTTTAGCTAAGTCTTTGAGTGAGTATTGTGGAATGTTTAAAATGATATGAGGGTGAAAAATAGTTAAGTATGGGTATTTTTACTTTTGGGGATACCTAGGCCGAAGACTTCAAAGTCTTTGACTGCAAGAAAATAACTGTACAAAAAAAAATGCATGGTTGCATCGTGGAAAGGATGCAAAAGTCCATTTAATTCATCTGCGCTCCCTTGCCACTAGCACCTAGGGAGTGATTAGCTATTTGCAAATTAATATTTTATAATTTTAAATTTTGATAGGGTTGCTCTATAATTAGGCTTAGACCCTTTCCCCCTAATTTTGACCCCGTAAATAATAATATGAAGTCATACTTTTAATACCACACAGATTTTAAAATATATGGAACTTACAATTTTGGGCACTTTTGAGGCACATTTTCAGGAACTTCTTGGGGTTGTTTCAGTTTCAGACCAAGACACGCACCATATGAACCCTACACAACCTATGTGGTACTTTGCTGGCTATGTGGTGGTTTTTGTGATGTAGCCTTAGCCTTGAAAAGTATAATTTTGCGAAGGCACTTTACACATAAACCTCATATGGTCCATATAGACCTTAATGGTCCATATGGCCTTATGGGCGTTGATATGAAAATTTCCTTGGAAAGGAATCACTATATCAAAACTTTGTTAGTGGAACTTTTACTAAGTATGGCTTAACAGAAGGCCACACCATTCATGTGCCTTCAAACAGTCCATGCGACCTTGGTATGTTACCCTTGGTAACATTTTATCATCTATTTCATTAATGACATTCTCATAATTTTGGATACTTCTAAGCATACTTTGTGACTTTCTATTTTATACTAACATATTCAAATGGCCTATACTCTTCTTCTCTCCTTCACATTCATTCAACACCTAGAATTTACTCAAGCCCTATTTCAAGAACTCCTCTCAAGTGGAATAGTGAAGGCGTTGCTAGGTGATTAAGTAAAGGCTCTATTCTTCATCAAATCTTTATTGTTTCATCTTGGGTAAGTATGGCATGTGTGATTCATTCATGGTCCTTTTCAACCATGACGATCCCTAACTCTTTTACTTTGATGTTCATGAAATTGAGCTTACTTTAATTATGGGAATTTAAGATTATTGTTTATTTGATTTAATTGAGACATGGGATATGTTTTATTGTTGGTTTTAATGTTATTTAAGCCCTAAAGTGTTGAATTGCATGAATATTCTGAATATTTGAATATGCATTATCAATTTTAAAGCTTGATTTAAGCATGGGTGATCTAAATTGTGATTTAAATATGGATTTACTTATGAATTTACTTAAATTTAGTATTATATTATTGATTTAAGTATGAAACTCTATGGCCCATCATATCATTCATATAATATGTATGCATGAACTATAGTTTTCATAAAGTTTATGATGTGGGCTAAGTCCCAATTATGATGATGTCTATGTTTTCAAAGCAAAGTATGGGTATGAAAATAATATGATCACATATGTCTATGGTATGGCTCTTTGAGCAATTATGGGTGTTTACACCTTTATGATGAAGGTGCAACGAATAAGCTTGGAGTTAGAGAGGGCTATCCCTAAGTATCCTTACTCATTTCCCATAACTATGTGCTTAACGGAGCTATTCCTGTGGATGAAAGTCTAACATGAAGTATGATTTAGCTTTTTAGCCTATGTATACATGATTATGCAATATATTTGGTCTTTAAGACTAAGTATGCATGTAAATAATTTGAAAGACTTATACCTCTTCTAAAAGCACGTATATGCATATGTGTATGTATTCCTGTGGGATGATGACTTATCACTACTAGGATTGCAGGCAGGGAGGGCTATCCCAGTGGTCCTTTCTCCTTTATCTTGAAGTATATGCCTAACATACATTTTTTTATGCCCTTTTATGGATGATGAATATTAATGGATCCACCTTTGACAAGTAGGACACCTCATTATCCATTGTGGGGAAGATGACGAAGTTCCATGTTATAACTTACTTGGTCTTATGTCAGATGAGGTCCCACCACTGTTATGTGCAAAGTATTTTTGACAATCATGCATCATGTACTTCATGTCATATTCTTTTTTATATACTTCTTTCTATATATATATGCCATTGTCATCTAATATTGAATGTAGGATTAATTAGTTCAGATTCATTGTATGCCTACATACTTTATATTTAAATGTACAAACACATACTTTTGTCCTGCATGATCTAACAATATAGGGACCGCAATTTATATTCATCCACCACTTAACAGCTAGTCAAATTTGAAAAAGTTATAGTGCTGAATCTTATCTTTCCAAGATAAGTCACCATCTATCTACCTTATGTTGCTTCCGTTTATGCTATTTACTTTGAGGGTGAGCCTGAGACATCTGTTGGCCCCTAACCTATCTTACGACTAGAGGCATTATTGGAAATCATATAGACTCTTGTATGGTTATATTCTATGTTATGCTATTTGGAGATTATGGTTATAACTATCTATTGAATATGGTTATTATGATGTGTATTTTTGATTTGATATTGAAATACAGAATAATCCAAGTCCCTTTTTGCCACTATAACATGAGTCGTACTTGCCCACCCCTTAGTCCTTATGTTTTATGTGTTATGTGAATATATACAAATCACTATCCCTACAATATCCCCATAGCATGAGTCATACTTTCCTGTCCCTTAGATCTATGTGTTTACTATCTCATTTTATGCTTCTAAATTGATTATGTGAATATGGATACTATGAGGCTTGTTTAGGGACTCTCAAGTTCCCATTCTGCATGTCACTCATGGGCCCTAGGTCCAGATCCTAACAAAATGGCACTATAAGGATGATGATTATATGCCTATATGATATTATGTTAGTGGATCATCAATAAGTAAAGCATATGATGAAATGGGAATGTTCTCATAAGTTTTCATGTTAAAGCACTTGCTGGAATTAGAAAGGTCCAGTAAGGTAAGGTATAGTCTATCCTGGCAAAGTAGGCTACTCTTTCATCAATGTAGAGGCAACATCAGGATTCCTTGTAATAGTCTTCATCGCCTTATATGTCGATTATGGGACAATTCCTAGATATGTATTCTAAGGTTAAGAATAGATTTATGGTACTTCTTCCTATGATTTTAAATTCTATACTCATTCTTATTGTGTCCTCATCCTATTAGTTTATGATTGTGCATATTGTTATTAGTGTGATATCTTTTGCTTCAGGGCATACCTTAATACTTGTTACATTCTATGTGCTAACACATACTTTTGCGTACATGACAAAGCATGTATGGAAGGATGAGGAGGAGATTATTCCATAGTGAGGCTGGCATTTGGATATTATAAGTTCGAACACTAGATTGGTGAGTTCCCATGCTCCATGTAATGACTCGGCATGGGGTCCTAGTCACCATATGATAAATGAGATACCTAAAGGCATCTCACCCAAAACATGTAAGCATCTTAAGCAATCATAGGTGTTAAATTGGAACTATTTGTAAAAAACATAAGGGGAAAGAGACTATGTGTCATTTTACACAATGAAGCAACATTAAAAAGTAGTGAAATTAGATAACATCATTTGTCCGTAAGGATAAAAAAATGTGTATCAAAACAGAAACTGTTACGGCCTGTTTTTATCAAATAGAAACAAAATCCATAACAATCAGCATAGAAAGTAAGAGACTCAGTAGGGCATAAATACATCATCTTATGAAAAATAAACAAGATAGAGTGGAAAATAGGCGGAGTCGGAAACTAAATGCTCACTACAATAAAAGCTATTCGCAAATGCCTACTAGGCCTGAGTAAATATGCTTAAGTACACTTGAATGTACTAAGTATATTTGATGCAATGCACAGATGAAATTGTAATGCCATCATAATTAAACATAATATATCGATATACATAAGAGTTATGAGATAATCTTAAACACTCACAAGAAATAACACTCGAGTCAATATGAAAGAATGTATAAGAAAAAACAAAAAGAGAAGACACGTCATAAGATCATGTAAACTTGTGGGAATAAACAATAACTGATAGTAAGACCATGTGAACTACTATATGGAATCCAATGAACTCCTTCCATTGGGATAAGGAGAATCTACTTTCCAGGGTTTGATGTCCAAACCTTAGTAGCTTTGCAATTATATCTTTCAAACTTTTCGGCCTACATGGATCCACTAACCTAGCCTATAAGATTTCTATGGTAGCACATAGTAAGGGACACTGAGATTCTGCATCAAGGGATCATTCCTCAACTAATGATATGATTCCTATTATCTAGTCCTCTTACTGCTAAGTTGTCCCTCAAAAATCTTAAGAAAATACCTTTAGAATTGTAATTAGCAATCATAGGTGTAGCTCGAACTTGAAAATCTTTCTTAAACATCATCTTAGGGCAATAAGCATCATTGATATGCCTTTGGTATTAAAACTTTGAAGCTCTTCAAAGAATTCCGTAATCATAGTAATAATTCATATAAAACTTTCTTTAAAAATAACGTGGCCTTAGTTAATGCATGGACCAATCGTAAATCACATATGTCATAGGAAATTTCTTTTTAAAAAAAAAGGTTAAAATCACCCAACTTGATCATATCATAATCCATCATGGAAGCAACATTATATTTCAAATATGCATATATTAACTTAGTAAGATAGTAGTTGAACTTCTAAGCATTATATAATAATATAAGGACCATGAAATTATCATAAGCCTGCATATGGAATTGAGAAAATCAAAGAAAAAGTAAATATACGTAATAGGGAACTCTATGGGTGAAAAAATATCCATTAGTCAACTCAAATACTATTCAAACTAAGGAGAAACAGAATTAAAGCCTTTGGGGAAGAAAACATAGAAGCTCTAGCCTTGTTCTTGAGAGATCTTGCATTAGGTAATTTTGGAATTAAAGGAATGAGAGAATGAGGAGTGTTTCTAGGTCTTGAAAATTAATATAGATACCTTTTCTATTCACAGAATGACGTAGTATAGGAATAGAATTACAGGAAATACCAAATTCTCCCCTATTAAACTTGTAAAATAGACTTATGTAACCCCAATTATGGACAGTAATTGACTTCTGGGTCGTAAGTCTCCTCGTATGATGACACATCTAAAAATCATGAAAAGTAACTTTTGCTGAATTGAAACCCACCATCAAAGTATGGGCCGTGAAACTTTTTACAGGCCATGATTGGACTAGTAAAATCTTTCCACATTCAACCATGTTTCCTCACTACTTTAGCCCTATCCGTGAAGGGTTTATATGGGTCATAATACATTCCACGGGCCATCGATAACTCATTTATTTCCTTCCAAAAAATTTCAAATTTTCTTCATGTTTGGAGTCCTACTGACAAAGCCATGTATGGGTTGTAAGATACCCTACGGATCACAACCTGGTTCGTGGGTTAACCTAAACTTGGAAACTTTTCCGCTTCATAAAGTTTTATATTTTTGTGCCAAACCTATGGGCCATATGTCCTCTAACAGGCTATAAATGGTCCTGTAAACCAATCTCCAGGTCACTTTTTAGACCAATGTTTTATACTTAAGGCTCTGAAATTAGTGGTCAATACATTATCTCCTCCTTGGGAACATTCGTCCTTGAATGTACTTAAAGGAAGGATCTAAAGAGAAACTTAGCAGCTAATAACCCAGTTTGCATGCGAAAATGCAAATAGTTCATAAACATTAATATAAAATCATACATCATGACATACTAAAATACATAAAATTCAAGGTTTTAGGAAGGATTTCTTAATACTTTAGGCTTGAACAGAGGGGAATAGATGTGGATAGTGCTTCATCCTATTAGCTTCCACTCCACATGTAGCACCTTCAACTTGTTAGTTTCTCCGAAGTAACTTAACAGATGGAACTTCTTTATTCCTTAGCCCATCACTTGTTAGTCTAGGATTTCAACTGGTACCTATTCTATATTCACATCATGCAAAAAATCTATGAAACTTGAGTCAACCATGAAATTCCTCAACATCAAGTATGGTCCTATTAATCCTCAACCTCAAGTATGGTCCTATTAATGCTATTTCACTAACATCGAACCACCACATGGGTGATCTACATCATCGACCATTCAACACTTCAATCAATGACATCCCAATACTTGCATGAAAATAGTTGTTGCAGGCAAACTTGATAAGTGGAAAATGTTCATTCCAATATCCCTTGAATTCCCATATGCATGATCTCAACATATCCTCAAGCGTCTGAATAATCCTATCTACTTGCTCGTCCATTTGAGGATGAAAGGTTGCACTAAACGTCACCCTAGTGAAATGGCCCAAAATACCCAAAAATGAGTCTAAAAAAGGTCCATAATCATAATTTTTTATATATCTCAAAATTTGTGCATGATATCAAAAATCCAACTTCATACTCCTGATTAAGGGAAAATTGAGTGGGAAATGGATCTAACCCCAATTTTAAAGAAATTGGATCAAAATTTTCGTTCTAGCTTCAAGTTCTCAATCAAATCTTCATCAAGAAAATCTCCAAATTTGAGGCATGTGAATTTCAACCATTGGATCCTTTCATCCATTGTGCCCAACCTTCCCGTTTATATAAATTGCATGTTTCTAACTTGATTTACCTCTATGTCTTACTTATTATTAATTTTGTTATAAACTATGTTGAGGTGTAATAAAATTGTGAATATTTAAGCATGTTTGAGATATGAATCTATGATCCATTATCTGATTTAATGAGGCGCTTTGATTTATATTGCATAATAGTATTACAAAGTCTTGATAGGTGATTTTACATTGCTTTTTCTCACATGATTTTACTCTTGAATTGCAGGATTTCGTACTAGTGTTAGACACCCGCCAAGTATTTTATAAAATGTCTGATTATGGATTCTTGAGTTGTTGAACGTCTAATGCATGAAGTATCAGTGAAGTGACTTTATGATGATGAAATAAATGTATATAAGTGTTGGTTTCATGAATAGTATCTATATTGTTGCAAGTTTACCATGCCTTGTTTGGGGTTCGTAGGCCCGAACAACAATGTTGGGAGTTTTGTACCTCAATTGCCTCGCTCGGTGTGTAGTATGCTCATACAAACATGTTGGGGGGTTTGTACCTCAATTGCCTTGGTTGAGCGTTAGTAATACCGTGCAACTGTGTTAGGAGGTTTGTACCTCAATTGCCTTGCTCAGGTGGTGGTAGGCCCGTGGAATCATGTTTTAGGACTTTAACTTAATCGCCATGCTCGAGCGGTAATAGGACCATGCAACTATATTGGGGGATTTGTACCTTAATATCCTCATCAAGGGGGTGATAGGCCTTGGTTTCTATTAATATGGTCTCTTCCTACACATGTAATATGTTCTATATAACCATGTTTTACTTCAAGCATCATTCATACATATGCCATATTGTTACCATGCTTGTCCATTGCCTATATGTATGTATTTTACTTATGTTACCAATCTCTTGTTGCATTATATCAGACATACTTAGTATATTCAAAAGTTTTAATGCATACTTTATGCCTACACGATGTTACCTTGTAGGAACCGGAGCTCCACTTGATCATCTTCCTCTTTCACGTGGCTAGTACTATCTTTGAAGTATGTTTGGTGAGTCCTCAACTCCGAGGATGATATCTTTTGATATTATGTTATGCAACGACTCTCTTTGTTTAATTGTATGCTTTTGATTATGAGGGTGAGCCCGAAAAGTTGTCAGACCATCGCTCAATTCTATGTAGAGGTGTTATTGGACAAGTTATGTAATAATTCTTTGATCTTGATTCGCTTGACTCATGCATGTTTTTAAGCTATGAAAGACTCCCTTATCCCTTTAAGCTTATTTTATGTTCTCTTGTTGTTGATTAATTGCTTCTGCGATCAATGATACATAATGATATGCTAAAAATCATGTTAATGGTCCCTTCGGGTTCCTCATTTGCCGTTTCACGTCTAGGCCCTAGGTTCGAGTCATGAGAAGGATGGTATCAGAGCACTAGGTTTTTAATGATCCTCGACATCCAACACAATGCATCGATTAATGTCTTATTCATGGTTGTGATGTACACCACGCTACAAGTAAGTGGCTCTGAGGCTTTTTACGAAATATTTTCCTTCTTTATGATCCATGTCATGGTATCAAAGTTAAGGTATGGATTTCCCCTACTGAATGTTCTTTCATATGCTAGTTATGCCTATTTCAAGTGGAAGAAGAGCTCGTACACCCAAAGAACAACTGACTCATGAAAAGTTCCGGGAAGCTATTGCCATGCTAGCTTAAGCTATGACCAATAAAATCAACCAAGCGGCCAAAGCCCCTCTTGCTCCTACTCCGGCATCTAAGGTACGGTAGTTCATGAGGATGAACCTACCGGAGTTCAGTGGGTCTAAAGCGGATTAGGACCTTCAAGAATTTATTGATGAGATGTATAAAGTGTTATCTATTATAGGGATTAGATCAGAAGAGAATGCAGAGTTGGCAGCTTACCAACTCAAAGGGGTGTACTAAATTTGGTTTACACAATGGAAAGAGGAGAAGGGTAACAACAATGTGATTTTTTGATAGGAGTTTAAGGCAACTTTGCTTAACTAATTTTTCCCTTTTGAGCTTAGGAAGGGTAAAATGATGGAGTTCATGAATTTGAAGTAAGGGTCTATGAGTGAGAGGGAATATGCCTCCAATTTCAACTAACTCTTCAAATATGCTCCACAATCGGTTGCTGACCCATGGTCTAGAATGAACAAATTTATGATGGGGGTATTCAATTTGGTTAATGAGTGTCGTGCTGCTACGATAATAAGTGACATCACTACTAAAAAGGCTCTAAAAAGAGAGATATCAAAAATTGGTTGCTAAAGAGAGACCTTATGAGGTCAATATCCACATTTATATTTTCTTTATAAGTGAAAGTGGCATGAAGAGGCCTCTTTTAAGACTTTGACTAAAAAATGCGACCTCACAAGGTCGCTATCTGTAAAAATAAAAAATAATAATTTATTTTAGAAATTTTGTGAAGTATCTTTTTTTTCAAGTCAAATTTAATCAATGATATTTTAAAATAAAAGACTTCAAGAGGTCTCTTATGTTTAATAAAATAAAAAAAAAAGAAGCTAATTCTTGAAAACATAGTTATAGTGAAGTGTCTTTTTCCCCTTTCCACTTTTTAACCTGAAAACAAAACCCTCGCTCGCGGTGCTCTTCAATTGAAATTCGTCTTGCCTGCCACCTCACCTCTCGCCTCGACTCGCTTCCCTCACCGTGAGTGATTTCTATGCTTTAATTTTTGTTTCTGATGCAATTTCATGTTTTACACTCTTTGCGGGATTATATTTTGTATAAGTTGATATTGAGTATACTTGAACAAAAATTATTGAGTGTTGGAGTGAATTAGTTGGAATAGTTGACTAATTCCAAATTTAATCTGCCATAGTGATTTACTTGGTTTATTGATTTTGCTGCGTGAATTATTTAACTGGGTATGCACAACTAGCACATGTAATACTGCATAACCCTGCCTACCACAACTAGCAAATTTAACTAGGTATGTCCAACTGCGTGAATTATTTAACTTGCTAGGTTGATGAGAAGGACTCGACCCCTTCTTTTGGAAAAGGAATGGATTCACCACATGCCGCCTCTATTAGACAATATGAATCTTGATATCCTGAGTTGTTACTTCAACTCTAGACCTGCTAAGCCAACAACTTCAAGGAGAACATTTCTATCCTATTAATAGTCACAAGATGAGAGCATTTTCAAAACTTAATATATATGCAATTTCTTCATTACTTCCAACTCAAGTGGGAACAAGAATTGTTGACATTCAGTCCAACAGTATTATATTACCCATTAACTTAAGCACTCTCTTCATCATAATTATGTGACACTCCAGCAATGTTTGATAAACTATGTCTCTTTGTCTTTGTTTTCTCATTTGGCAGTTGGCATTTATAAGATCTATTTCTATATTTGTTGAGTTTTTATATTTAAATATACTAAGTTTACTACATGTGCGTTGCACATGTATACTTAGTCTTGAATGTAACTTTATTATTAGTTGTATAGTGTATTTGTATGCGAATGTTGTAGCTATTTTGTTAGTCACTCAGTTAGCATATATTAACAGATTTGCATCTTAATTATGCCATGTCATGATATCTATAAAACATTGACCAAAAAATATTCGGAAGATATAATTAGCGGGAAAGATAAGGTTAGCAGTAATATAGATATGGGAAGAGTGTAATTGCAAATAGATTTGGTGGCATACTATTGGACAAATTATGGGCCATTTGGTTATGTTTAAGTAGTTGATGGTAAGAAGTAGGCAGAGTAGATAATGGTGTTGGGAAAAAATGTTGAATGTTTTAGTGTCTTTATATAATTTATGGTGGGAAACAGAGGAGTAAGCCGAGTGGGAAAAGGTAGAAGTGTAGATACTAAGATGTCAACTGATAATTGACCAAGAGTAACTGCAAAAATGTGACGTAGTGTTAGCAGGAGTCCAAATGTGATTTGCTGTGAATATTGCCTGTGTACAGTGGAAAATTTGAGTAAGAGGATGTAATTGTAGACTGTTTTAGTATGTTTACATAGTTGATGGTGAGAAGTAGAGGAGTAGGCACAACGTCAAAAGGCAGAAGTGGAGTTAGTAAGAAATCAAGCGATAATTTATGAAGAGTAAGAGGCAAAGTTGTATCATAGCATAAGAGAAAGTCTAAATGCGATTTGTGGTGAATAATGTGCATGTACAGGGGAAAAGCCATTGCAATTGAATGAGTGGATTGAAAAGCTTATATTGAAAGAAAGGTTATGCATACCTGTTCGTTATT
>JAOTQJ010196746.1:0-20623 GCA_025642045.1 Solanum sejunctum | reverse complement strand
TTTTGGAGCCTATTCTAGTAATGTGCATGATGGGAATTAAGTAAGTTCCTTTAAAATCACCTTTATGTGTAAATTTGATCAACCTTGACAAAATTCATAAATGAATGATTCTTGATTTAAAAAAAAATGAATATTTTGCATATCACTAAGCTTATGGAACTAGTTTTTATGCTTGTGATTCCCATGACTCTATTTGTGCCATTATGGTCTCGTTTCCCGGTTCCTAGGCTAGTTATTATCATGCGTATGTATAACTATATGTATATTGTATTTATATTCTGAAGTTGGTTGGATACGGCCGATCGATTTGCCCATGGACTGGCTTTGCTTAGTTGGAGACATAAGGAACTGGGCTTGGGATATGTTGGCATCATGATGTATGGGTGCTGAGCCTCATTCTCCCCGGCTCACGTAAGTGCTTGGATGCTGTTCGCCTTGGCTCACTTATCGGTCATGATGACCTCTACGCATTATGATACGTGAGTACTTGGCCGCTGTTCGCCTCGACTCACCTATCCTATGATATTAGTCCTAGGCCGCTGTTTGCCTCAGCTCACTTATGATGCAGTTGGGACTTGTGTTGGAGATTTTGGGGATTTGAAATTTTTGGTGTTATGATGTGGTATGGTTAGAGTTTGGAGGTTGCCATCGTTCCTGTCCGGTATGCATTATTTTGATATTTTAAATGAATAATTATTTTGATATTTGCGTGCAGGTTTGACTAATATATTTTTATTAGGACTATTACTCTCATTTATATTTTGTACTTTCCGCTTTACATATTCGGTACGTATTTCGTTCTGACCTCCTTCCTTCGAGGGATGCATTTCACACTCGCAGGTACTGACGTACAAGCTAGAGAGCCACTTTCTCAGGACCTCTATCTATCGTTGAAGTGCTCCCTTTGCCTTAGGAGTAGATTTTTGATATATATATGTACACTTATTTTCTATAATTTGCATTTATGTGTATTCGAGGGTATGACGGGGCCCTGTCCCGTCCTATGATTAAGTTTGTATATGTAGAGTTTTGTGGATACATGTGGGTGTGGGATATTGTATATGGAATGGATATATATGTATGATACATTTGTTGGGCGGTTCTACCTCAGTGGTAACCTTGTCAGCCCGCATATATATATGTGTATTGATGTTCGCTATATGCGAGGATCACTGTTTGCAGGTGTGGTTAGTCAGAAAAACAAAGTAGACTCTGCCAAAATTTTGATAATTTCCTTAGCTATTATAGTTGGAAATCCGGTTTAGCATTTGTTTGGGTTCCCAATCGGCACTAATCATGATCCCTGGGTTGGGTCATAACAAAAGTGGTATTATAGCAGTTAGTTCTCGGAGTGTCTACAGACCGTGTCTAGTAGAGTCTTGTTTATCTGTGTGTCATGCGCCACACCTATAAACAGGAGGATACAGGACATTTAGGATGTTACTTTTCCTTCTGCTCTTAGATCGTGCATTAGAGCGATGTTAATAGGATGATTCACTCCCTGACAAAAATTATTTGAATTTCAGATATACTGACGAGGAAGAAACCAGTTGGCTGTAGGGGATTACCTGCACCAGTAGTTCGGGCTCGACGTGGTCGGGGAACTACCTAGGCTCATGATCAGTTGGAGCTAGAGATTGTATTCCCGACAGCAGGTTCGATCACCCCACCAGCTCCAGAGGGTCAGGCATCAGAACCTCTGACTCTCCAGCGAGGCGCAGAAGTTGGGGAGCTGCGAGAGGCAGTGCAGTTGTTGACTCAGATTGTGGCACGTCAGGCCCACAAACAGGAGGGTAGAAATAGTCAGGAAGCCCATCAAGATAGTTCTCGGGCCCGTGATTTCTTGGCTTGTGGACCACCAGAATTTTTTGGGTCCAAACCTTCAGAAGATTCTCAAGAGTTCATAAGACAGATGCAGCAGAAATTAAGGGTGATTGGGGACTCCAAAGTGGAATTTGTAGAGTTGGCGTCCTATCAGTTGCATGATGTTGCGACAAATTGGTACGAGTCGTGGCTTTTATCCCGAGGTGCAAAAGCCCGACCTGCTGTTTGGGGCGAGTTCACTAAGGTATTCCTGGCTTACCTTTTACCTCTAGAAATTAGGCTCGCCAGGGAGGACAGGTTTTTGATGTTGAGGCAGCGGGGTCGGTCGATTTGGGAATATAGTCTGGAATTTGACTCTTTGGCCCAATATGCACCTGTGTATGTTTCCAGCATGACACATCGTATGCATCGCTATATTGTGGGGCTGGATTCTTTTTATGTGGATAGTTGTCTAGTATTAGCTACCCAACTGGGGGATAGATATTGCCCACATTCAGGCCCATGCCCAGGGGATGGAGGATCATCGTAGAGGACGCGAGGCGGACAGGAGAGACAATAAGGGGCCATCAAAGAGGGCTAGGTCATTTGGTTCAGTAGCAGATTTTCGGGGCAGGCATTCTCAGCCGCAGCAAAGTGGGCCTCTTCCTTGACCAGTGCGAAGCACATCTTCAGAGACCTCTGGTAGGAGACCAGCTATTAATAGTCAGTCAGGGGTAGGACCAAATTCCAGTAGCCAACAGAGATTTCCTATACCTCTGTGTCCTCATTGCGGGAAATGACACTTGGGGGAGTGTTTCTGCTCTACAGGTGCCTATTTTATTTGTGGATATCAGGGTCACCTGATGTGGGATTATCCTAATAGAGTTGGTGTAGAAGGGTCCACCTGGACTTTTGGAGTAGTCGGAGCTTCTTCTTCTGCTTCAGTGGCTGTGAGCCCTATGGGGTGAGGTACCCCAGTGGCAGCAGGTCGCGGCAGAGGTCACAGTGGGTTTCCAGGTTCCAGCATTCCTGCTAATCGCATTTATGCCCTATCTAGCCGACAGGACTAGGAGGCGTAACCTAATGTTATCACAGGTACATTATTTGTTTGTTCTCGGGCTATGTATGTGTTCACTGACCCTGGTTCCACTTTGTCGTACATTTCCCCATTGGTCGCATGCACGATTGATATAGTCTAAACCCATAGAGCCTTGTGAGGTTGGGACACTGATTGGTGAATCTATTATAGTTAACAGAGTTTATTGAAACTGCCCGATATCTGTTCTACATCGTTGTACTCTAGCCTGTTTGATAGAGCTAGATATGACATATTTCAATGTGATTATGGGTATGGATTGGCTAGCTTCTTGCTATGCCAAGGTTGATAGTTAGAAAAAGTTAGTTCAATTTCAGTTTCCAGGAGAACCAGTTCTGGAATGGTCGAGTAATATTGCAATGCCGAGGGGTAAGTTTATTTTGTACCTCAAGGCCAGCAAGATGATCAAGAAAGAATGTCTTTATCACTTGGTTTGGGTACATGATGTGAATACCGAGCCTCTGGCTCTCCAGTCTATTCCCGTTGTTAGTGAATTTCCGAACGTATTTCTAGATAAACTTCTTGATCTTCCTCCAGAGCTGGAAGTAGAGTTTGCTATAGATTTATTGCCTGGCACTCAGCCTATCTCAATCCCTCCATACAGAATGGCGCCAGCCGAGTTAATGGAATTAAAGGAGCAGCGCAAAGATTTGTTAGATAAAGGCTTTATTCGGCCTAGCACCTCTCCTTGGGGAGCTCCGGTACTATTCGTGATGAAGAAGGACTGGTCGCTGCGGATGCGTATTGACTACCAACAGATGAATAAGATAACTGTTAAGAATAAATACCCCCTCCCAGGTGCGGGTGCGGGAAGAAGATATTCCTAAAACAGCATTCAGAACTCGCTACAAACATTATAAATTCAGAGTTTTGTCCTTCAGGCTAATAAATGCTCCAACGGTATTTATGGACCTTATGAATCAAGTGTTTAAATGATTCTTGGATGTGTTCGTGATTATGTTCATTGATGACAATATAATATATTCTCAATCTGAGGAGGATCATGCAGATCACCTGAGAACCTTCCTTGCCATTCTTCGTCGTCAAAAGTTATATGCAAAATTTCTCAAAATGCAAATTTTGGCAATCTTCGGTGGCATTCTTGGGCCATGTTATAGGAGCTGAAGACGTCTGGGTAAATTCCCAGAAAATTGAGGTCGTAAGGAGTTAGCCTAGTCCCACAACGCCAACAAAAGTATGTAGCTTTTGGGGGCTAGCTAGTTATTATAGGAGATTTGTAGAGAAATTTGCTTCAATTACAGTGCCTTTGACGAAGCTAATGCATAAAGGGACGAAGTTCCAATGGTGCTATGCCTATGAGCGTAGCTTTCAGGTATTGAAGGAAAAATTGACTACAACTCTAATTCTGACCTTGCCTAAAGGTCCAGACGGGTATGTGGTTTATTATGATGCTTCCCATGTAGGTTTGGGGTGTGTATTAATGCAACATGGCGAAGTGATAGCCTATGCTTCTTAACAGCTCAAGAAGCACGAGCAGAATTAACCTACCCATGATTTGGAGTTAGCTGCGGTGATCCATGCTTTAAAAATTTAGAGGCATTATTTGTACGGTGTTTATGTTGATATTTTTACAGATCACAAAAGTCTCCAGTACATATTTAAGAAGAAAGAGCTGAACTTGCGGCAGCGGCTGTGGTTAGAATTGCTGAAGGACTATGATATCAATATTCTCTACCATCTAGGGAAAGCCAATATTATAGCAGATACGCGCAGTCGCAAGTCCATGGGCAGTTTAGCTAACTCACTCCTAGAGAAAAAGGAGATATTTCAGGATATTCAGCAGTTAGCCAATCTAGGAGTTCGATTGGTAGATTCAGGTAGCGCAGGAGTTTCTGTTCGAGGCATAGCTGAATTTTCTATTGTAGCAAAAATTAAGCAAAGGCAATATGAGGATCTTGTACAAGTTTGATACAAGGACATAGCCCTGGAGAAGGAGCAAACCCCATTTAAGCTTTCTCCTGATGGGATCTTATTGTTCAGATGCAGGTTATGTGTACTGGATGTTGCAGGTTTACGATAGCAGGTTATGGGCGAAGCACACCATGCCCATTATTCTATTCACCATGGTTCGATAAAGATGTATCATGACCTCAAGTGCTTGTATTGGTGGGACGGCATGAAGCGTGAGATAGCAGAGTTTGTTGCCTAATGCCCGAACTGTCAGCAGGTGAAGATAGAACATTAGAAGCCTGGAGGGTTATTGCAGGGAATAGAGATACCAACGTGGAAGTGGGATATTATCAATATGGACATTGTTATAGGCTTGCCTTGCACTCCTCGAAGGTTTGACTCTATTTGGTTTATTGTTGATAGGTTGACAAAATCATCTCATTTTCTTCTAGCTCGGACTACCTACTCGGCTGAGGACTACGCCAGATTGTATATTAAGGAGATTGTACGCCTTCATAGTGTTCCTGTATCCATTATCTCTGATAGAGGCCCCCAGTTTATGTCAAATTTCTGGCAGTCATTTTAGGCGGGTTTGGGGACGCAGGTAAGTCTTAGCACAACATTGCATCCCCAATCCGATGGTCAAGCCGAGCGTACTATCTAGATGTTAGAAAATATGTTACAGGCCTTTATGATGGATTTTCAAGATACCTGGGATAAGCATTTATCGTTGATTGAATTTGCATATAATAACAGTTACCATTCCAGTATTCAAATGGCATCGTACAAGGCATTATATGGTAGGAAGTGTCGATCACCGATCGTTTGGTTCGAAGTTGGTGAGATAGAGTTGATTGGACCAGATGTAATCCAGCATCTCAAAGCCATCAGAAGTCTTGCAGATAATCGTCGTCGCCATTTAGAGTTCCAGGTTGGAGATTGGGTATTCATGAAAGTATCACCCATGAAGGGTGTTATGAGATTCAGTAAGAAAGGGAAGCTCAGTCCAAGATACATTGATCCATATTAGATCATCCGCAGAATAGGCAAGGTTACCTATGAGTTAGAATTGCCAGCAGATTTGAGAGAAGTTCACCTAGTATTTCTTATCTACGTGCTTCATAAATGCATAGGGGATCCTTCCAGAATTTTTCCTGTAGATGATATACAAGTTACGGAGGAACTGACTTTCGAGCAACAACCCGTTGCTATATTAGACTGTCAAGTCAGGAAACTTCGAAGCAAGGATGTAGTCTCAGTTAAAGTGCTATGGCGTAATAATGACAGAGAGGAGCTAACTTTGGAAGCGGAGGAGCAAATGAAAAAGAAATACCCTCATTTATTTCCCGTATCTTCACATAATTCATTTTCCTTGTTAAGCACGACGTATGATAACTAAGTTGTTCATTGTCAGATGCGGTATTATAGACAAAGCTTGCATGGTTAGTATGACATTTGTGAACGAATATTCTTAAGAGGGGGGGGAGGCTGTTAGAACCCATAAGTAAGAACCCGTAAGTCTTTAATTGGTTCAATTTGGTAAAGTTTGGGACCAAATGTAAATTTAATTTAAAGGGTGGTCTTTAAGATTTAAAATTTTGAGTGGTGTCATGTGTGTGGCATCTTTTGAGTGGTCCAAGAGGGGACTTGTGCCCATATATATATGTATATATGTCTCTTGTATGCAAGAGAGAGTTCAACACTTAGAAAAATTGATAGCAACCAAGGAAACAAGCTCTCGGGTTGCTACAGTGACCAAGAAAAAAGATTTGTTTTTTTCAATCTTTTGATTATTTAACGCTTGAAGCTTGGTATATTGTGTCTCCTAAGTGGTGTGGTGGTATTAGTTGGTCAAGGAAGCACTTGGTTTGATGGATATGAAGTTTTGGGTCTAGTAAGGGACTTGAAAGGTATGTTAATTTCTAGCTTAATTTATGTAAATTAAAGCTTGTGGGTGTGTTGGGGGTGCGTTAAAATGAAGGTAAAACAGGAAAAGAGGGTTGATTGTTAGCTTGAATTATGAATTTTGAATTTGGGGTTGAATGGGTACAAGCTTGTATATGAAGATATATTGATATATGGTCATGTGTTATGTTTATTTGTCATGAAAATAGTCCTTGTGGGGTGAAAGAAGTGTTGGGAAACTATGTGAATGTATACCTGAGGGTTCGCTCGAATTGAAGCCCCATGGGAAGTGTAATGTTATGTTTTGGCGTTGGGGTTTGCGTTGGGCGTTGGAGTGATGTAATATAGCTCTTGGAGTATATAGGAATGCTTGAATATGGTAGATGTGCACCTATATGTATGCTGCCCTATTTCATAAAAGTTGTGCCATAATAGCGTTTTGTGGTGTTTTTGATGTTGTGATGGCATTGGAGAGGGATTAGTGATGTTGTAGGTTGTTATTATTGTTGTTGATTGATTATTTGAGCCGAGTTGAATTCTCAGGGCGGCGTATTTTAAGGGAAGATGCTTCCAAAATTTTTATAAAAGTTTAGAACAAAAAATTAGGATTTAAGACTCGATATATTTGTTAATCGTTGGCGTTATTGTAATTTGTGTAGACGTTGGGCATCCAGAAGTATAAATTGGATTGGTCTTAGTCAACGTCATATGTTTGAAAATCCCTTTTCCTTCACAATTTGGGTCTAAAAACCTCCTATGTTTGCTCCTTGGTACTTTTATAAAAATTGTATTTATATTTTGACTATTGGGTATGTAGAACCCGTAAGTTGTAAAAGTGTGAAATGGTTTAAGATGTTGAAAGAATGTATTTCATTGGAGGGGGAAAATGCCCATAACATTCGACGAAAAGCCTAAATCTGATCTATGTTCATTCCTTGCCACACTTATGCTAAATTTACTTCATCCTTTACTTTGGAAACTTTAGAATCCATGAATGGTGTTCGTTTGATAGAAAATTAAATAGTTCGAAAACTATAGGTTCAAATTGTTCTGGAATTACTAACTTGTACAACTTTCGATAGATATTCTAAATCACTTTAAAATTGTTTTGGAGCCTATTCTAGTAATGTGCATGATGGGAATTAAGTAACTTCCTTTGAAATTACCTTTATGTGTAAATTTGAGCAACCTTGACAAAATTCATAAATGAATGATTTTTTGATTTCAAAAAACAATATATGAATATTTTGCATATCACTAAGCTTATGGAACTAGTTTTTATGCATGTGATTCTCACGACACTATTTGTGCCATTATGGTCTCATTCCCCAGTTCCCAGGTCGGTTATTATGTATGTATGTATTTATATTCCAGGTCGGTTATTATGTATGTATCTATTTATATGTATGTATGTATTTATATTCCAAATTATGTTGGATACGGTAGGGTCTGTTTGCCCATGGTCCGGCTTTGCTTAGTTGGAGACATAAGGAGCTTGGCTTGAGATATTTTAGCATCATGACGTATGGGTGCTGGGCCTCGTTCTCCCCATCTCACGTGAGCGATTGGACGCTGTTCACCGAGGCTCACTTATCGGGCATGATGACCTCTACGCATCATGATACGTGAGTGTTTGGCCGTTATTCACCTCGGCTCACCTATCCTATGACGTGAGTGCTATGCCGTTGTTCGCCTCGGCTCACCTATGATACAGTTGGTTCTTGTGTTGGAGATTTCGGGGATTTGAAATTTCTGATGTTATGCTATGGTATGGTGCGAGTTTGGAGTTTGCCATCGTTCCCGTCCAGTATGCATTATTTTGATATTTAAATGATGAATTATTTTGATGTTTGCGTGAAGGTTTGACTCATATATTTTTATTGGGACTATTTCTCTCATTTATATTTCGTACTTCTGCTTTACATATTCAGTACATATTTCGTACTGACCCCCTTCCCTCGGGGGCTGCGTTTCATGCCCGCAGGTACTGATGCACAGGCTAGAGAGCCACCTTCTTAGGACCTCTGTCTACCGTTGAAGTGCTCCCTTTGCCTCAGAAGCAGATTTTTGGTATATATATGTACACTTATTTTCTGTATTTTGCATTTATGTATATTTGAGGATATGATGGGTCCCTATCCCATCTTATGATTCAATTCGTATGTGTAAAGGTCTGTGGATACATATGGGTGTGGGATATTGTATGTGGTATGGCTACGTATGTATGATAGTGGTATTGAATGTCCTACAAGGAATTTATGATTTTGGGCACTTTTGAGGCACATTTTCAGGCACTTTTCGGGGGGGTGTTTCAATATCTCTCCCTTGGGAACATTCCTCCCCGAATGTCAAAGAAACTTATGTGAGAGACACAAACATGACAATTTCATCCCACACAGAAATGCAACAGTGCACTTAAACATCATTTCAAAATCTCATCATAAGTGTAAAATCATCATAAACTTAGTCAATTTGAATATGAACATATGCAATGACATGAGGGCTCAACTTAAAACTTGAGATCACATAAAGGACTTAGATCAATACCTTAGGCTTGAGAGGAGTGGAAAGGGTAAGAATATTGCTTTTGCACATCTACTTCGGCCTCACAAGTGGTACTTTCAACATGTTGATTCCTCCGAAGGACCTTAATGGAAGCAACCTCTTTATTTCTAGATCTCTTCACTTGCCTATCCAAGATTTGAAAAGGAACCCCCTTCGTAGGTCAAATCATCTGCAATAACACCCACAATATTAAGAGGTACAATGGCATTTGGATCGCCCACATATTTCCTCAACATGGACACATGAAACACCGGATGAACCAAATTCATTTCTAACTCATATGCTACCTTGCCAACCCTTTTCATCACCCTATAATGACGTACATATCTTGGGCTAAACTTACCCTTCTTACCAAAATAGACCGTACCCTTCGTACCCTTCATGGATGACACCTTTAAGTAAACTTAATCACCAACTTGGAATTCAAGATCCCTTCTCCTCACATCGACATAGGAACTTTTGCGACTTTGGGCTATCTTCAACCTTTCTCTAATCATCCTAACCTTTTCAAGAGCCTCCATAACCAGATCTGGCACCAACAATGCTGCATCATGAGCTCAAACCAACCAACCGGTGATCTACAATGTCTTTCATAGAGAGCCTCAAATGGAGCCATATTGATTCTAGAATGAAAACTATTGTTGTAGGCAAATTCAATCAACGGAAGATGATCATCCAAACCACCTTTAACCTCCAACACACATGTCCTAAGCATATCTTTAAGGATTTGCTTGGTTCTCTCAGCTTGGCCATCCATTTGAGGGTGGAAGGCCGTAGAAATCTTAACTCTAGTACCAAGACCCCTTTGAAAGGACCTCCAAAAGTGTGAAGTGAATATTCACCATGATCCAGTATGATGGATAAAGAAACCCCATGCAACCTTACCAAGTCATGAATGTATAACTTTGCATAATCTTCAGCCCCAAATGTGGTCTTAACTAGTAGAAAGTGAGTCGATTTTGTCATCCTATCAACCACCACCCAAATGGAATCAAAACCCTTTCTAGTCTTGGGCAATCCAACCAAAAAAATCCATATTAATCACCTCCCACTTCCATGTAGGAGTCTCAATGTCTTTGGTTAGGGCACCCGGCCTTTGTTGTTTGGCTTTGACTTGTTGACAACTATGACAACCAGAAATGAATTTGGAAATGTCCCTCTTCATGACTCCCTACCAATACACATCCTTGAAGTCTCTATACATTTTGGTGGAACCGGGGTGGATACCTAAGGGCACTATCTCCCCCTTGGGAGAAAACATCCACCTTGCCCTCTTTCACCAAGGCCTTCAATTTCAACAACGAGGGATAACGATCTTGTTTTGCTATCACCTCATCAATCAACGTAGACCTAGAACCATCAACAACAATAATAACTCCATTACCAACCTAACTCCCAATCTATCCAATCGGTACATCTCCCTAGCCATATCCTTATAACAACCATTAACATGTTCTAGGCTACCCATGGATGCCTTACTCAAAGCATCTGCCACCACATTTGCCTTACCACGATGACAATGCACACTCAAATCATAGTCCTTAAGAAGTTCTAACCATCTCCTTTGCCTCAAGTTGAGATCCTTTTGAGTGAAGACATATTGGAGGCTTTTATGATTGGTGAACACATCAACATGCACCCTATACAAGTAATGACACCAAAGCTTTAATGCAAACACATCGACGACTAATTCAAGATCATGGGTAGGGTAGTTCTTTTAATTCACTTTGAGTTGTCTATAAGCATAGGCTATAACTGTACAATTTTACATCAACACACAACTCAAACAAACTAGAGATTCATCACAGTACACAACAAATCCCTTAAGCATATTTAGTAGTGATAATATAGGAGCAGACACAAGATTATCTTTCAAGGTTTGGAAACTCTTCTCACATTCATCGGTCCACACAAACTTAACCTTCTTTTGAGTTAATTTTATCATAGGGGAAGTAATAGAAGAGAACCCATGCACGAACCTCTGATAGTATCCCGCTAGGCCCAAGAAACTCCCAATATCCAACGAGGTCAATGGTCTAGGCTAGTTTCTAATCACATCAGTCTTCTTTGGATCAACCTTAATACCATCCCCTAACACCACATGTCCTACGAAGGCAACCTTCATCAACCAAAATTCACACTTTTCATATTTAGCATACAATTTCTCCTCCCTCAATCTTTACAACACAACCTCAAATTAGCCCTGTGCTCTTCCTTGCCATGAGAGTAGATCAAAATTTAATCAATCTAGACCACAACAAAGGAATCAAGGTAGGGTTTGAAGACCATATTCATTAGGTACATAAATATAGTCGGTACATTGGTCTACCCAAAAGACATCACCACAAATTCATAATGCCCAAACCTAGTCCGAAAGGTCATCTTGGGAATATCACACTCCCTTACATTTACTTGATGATACCCAGACAGAAAATCAATCTTAGAGAAATGGCTAGCCCCTTATAATAGGTCAAACAAATCATTAATCCTTGGAAGAGGATATCTATTCTTGATGGTGACCCTATTATGTTGTCGGCAGTCAATACACAACCCAAGGGACTAATCCTTCTTTTTCACAAACAACAACGGAGTACCCTAAGGTGATTGGCTAGGTTTAATAAATCCCTTCTCTAGCAAGTCTCTTAATTATTTCTTTAACTCCTTCAACTCCGCTGAGGCCATATGGTAAGGGATAATAGAAATGTGTTGAGTATCAGGGAGGAGGTTTATGCCAAAGTCTATTTCCCTTTCGGGAGGAATACCTGGAAGGTCATTTGGGAAGATATCAAGAAAGACATTTATAACCAGAACTGACTCTATAGGAAGGACTTCAAATTCTAGTTCCCTAACCCTTACAAGATGGTAAAGACATCCCTTAGAGATTAACTTACCGGCTTTATGCAAGAGATGACTCTACTCTTGAGCACCACATCTTGACTTTCCCACTCAAGGGCGGGTTCATTTGGAAATCGAAACTTGACCCTATGGGTTCTAAAATCAATAGAAGCATAGTATGCATGCAACCAATCCATCCCAAGAATAATATCAAAATCAACCATGTCAAACTCAACAAGATCACAAGGATAGAATTTATGCAAAATGCAAATAGGATAACTTTTATAAACTTTCCTAGCAACAATAAATGCACTGATAGGAGTAGACACCACATACGACTCATGCAACAATGAACTTTTGGGAAACGAAGGGTGTAACAAAAGAAAGAGTGGCACCTGGATCAATCAATACATACACATCAAAGTCAAAGATTTTGAACATACCAATAACAAAATCGGGGACTTCATTAACCCCTTGCCTCCCATGCAAAGCGTAGAACCGGTTGTGCGTTAGGGCATTATTTTGTTGGCTACCTTTCCTCAATAGGACTGCATTAATACCTTGTGGACGAACTTCCTTCCCCTTGTTACAATTTTGATGGCAATCTATCACCTTATGCCCCATTTCCCAACAACCATAACATGCACCGATGTTCTTCAAATATGGGCCACTATGACCCTTACCACAATTCAGACATATATCAATAGGAGCCACACCCCTAACACCTTGGGCTCTCAGAAGATCATTTCCAACCCTCTTATCAAATGCATGAGTAGGTATTTCGCCTTGATGGAACTGGCCACTCCTATGGAACTTACCCTCAAAACAGGCCCTCTTGGCCTCATGCCCTTATCTTTTCCTCAATTTCTTCTCTTCTATTTGCTCAGCATAGGTCATCAACCATAACAAATGTATGCCACTAATAAATATGGTGGATAGGCATTCTTCACTAACCAAGTCGGAAACCCATCATAAATTTGTTCATCCTAGATCCTGAGTCGGCCACCAAATATGGAGCATACTTAGAGAGTTGGGTAAATCTGAGGGCATACTCCCTCACACTCACAGACCTTTTTCTCAAATTCATAAATTCCAAAAAACCTTCCCTAAGTTCTAAAGGGAAGAACTAATTAAGGAAGGCCACCTTGAACTCCTCCCAAAGCACCATATAGTTGACTCCCTTTTCCTCCCTTCATTAGTTGTACCATATTTGTGCTATCCCTTTGAGTTAGTAGGCATCCAACTCCGCTTTATCCTCTAGCATTACACCTATGATGGACAAAATTATGTAGACATCATCGATGAACTCTTGAGGGTCCTCACTCACCTTTGATTGATGCAATTTTGAGGGATTCATTCTCATAAAGTATCTCACCTGAGAGGCCAGTGTAGGAGCATCAGGGGCTTGGGCCCCTTGGTTTGCTTCACTAGCCACCACTTGTGCAAGAAAGGTAAAAGCATCCCTAAGCTCTTCGTTGGTCGGTTTCTCCTTGGGCGTGCAGGCTCGTCTTCCCCTCGTATTAGGTATGATCTAGCATAACAAGAAACAATCGTTAGAGAGGGAAAAGTTTACTTCAACTCTATAGAAGACTTTAGAACATAAAGAAGGGAAACATTTCCTTAAATGTTTAGTAGCCTCCTACTCATAGTTGTGGTGCACAAAATAACCATGAATAAGACTCTAATCTACACAATGTGTTGGACTCCGAGGATCTTCTGATACCTCCTTTGTCATGACCTAAGCCTAGGGCCTAGACGTGACCGGTGAATAAGGAATCCAAAGTAAACCCAAACAAGCCTCATAGCATGTCATTACATATCCTTGGTTGCGGAAGGAATTTGAATGACAATAAGAGATAAACGTAAACAAGGGAAAGAGGGACTAAGGGTAACTTCCATATCAACAATATCAAGAGTCTATAGAGTCACACTCATAGAATTGATACATATCATGTCCAACAACACCTCTACTATATAGATAAGAGCATGGGCCAAGATAAAGCAACTGGGCTCACCCTCATAGTCAATACATAAGTCAAGAAAGTCTTAATACATAACAAGAGATAATAGCTAACATCCCCAGAATGGAGGATTCACCAACAATCTTGATAGAAGTCATACTAGCCACGTGGAGGAAGATGATCAAGTGGTATACCGGTTTTGACATGGTGACATCATGTAGGCATAGAGTATGCGTTAGTATGTTTAAATGTACTAAGTACATAGGATGCAATGCAATAAGAGGTAGACATCATAGGCAAAATTCATAATCATAAGCAATGAATAGCATACTAACAATATGACATGTATGAATGATGCTTGAAGTAAAACCACGCTTATATAAATCATAATACGAGTGTAAGAAGTGACTATTTTAATGCAAGTAAAGGCCTACCATACCTTTGAATAGGCATAAGAGGTACTAACCCCTTTCATAAGGTTGATGGAGTACAAACCCTCCACCGAGGTTGACGGAGTACTAACCCCCCATCAAGGTTGACAAAGTACAAACCCCCAAACAAGGTTGATGGGTACCAACCCTTAACAAGGAAACCAAGGTAACAATCCCTTAATAAGATACCTGGGCCTACAACCCCCCGAGCTAGGCTTGGTCATCCCCAACATTATATAGAGATAATATAGTATATTTTTATACAATCCTTTCATCATCATATACACACATTCTTTTTCATCATCATTCCATCATTACTTTATCATCTCATCATTATTTCATCAACTTATAGTGATTCAACTCATAAGACATACATTGGACCTTCAATACCTCAAGAATCCATAACCGGACATTTTATCAAACACTTAGAGGGTGTGTAATGCTAGTGTAAAATCATGCAATTAAATAATACAATCATGATAGAAAAATCAGCGTAAAGCCATTAATAGATAATCGATAACACTCGCAAACAATGTACATCAAGACCATTCATCAATTCTCACAATAGACCCTTGATTCATAGCTCCAAACATAGTAAAATAGTCACAATTTCATAAAACCAACATAGTGTGCAGTGATATTTGTAATAGATAAGACCGATGAATAAATCAACTTTAAATTATGCAATTTTAAGTAAAACGAGCTCGAGTATCATGGGTGAAAGGAACTCATGAAATAAACCCACATACCTTAGGTTTGGAGATGAACTTGATAAAGATTGGAGATAGAGGCATTAAGCTGAAAGAAGAACCTTGAGATCCGAAAAGGGTTTTGAGTCTTGAGCTTAGGAGTAAAATATTTGGTTAAGTTTTTGAAAGAGTATTGAGAAATATTTTGAATGATGTGAGGGTGAAAAATGGCTAAGTATAGGTATATCCATATTTGGACCACAAGAAAAATAACTGGACAGAAAATGTATATGTTCGCATCACGGATAGGACACGAAAATTAGTTTACTTCATCTGCACGCCCTTGGAACATCGCGCCAGGGGTGCAAAAAGCACTCTAGAAATTGTCACTTGGAAAATTGAAATTGCTCATAATTTGCTCTTAAATCAGGGTTAGATCCATTATCCACTCAAAATGACCCCGTGTACAAGAATATGAAGTCGAATTTTTGATATAGCGCACGAATTTTGAGATATAAGGAATTTATGATTCTAGGCACTTCTGAAGTACATTTTCGGGCACTTTTTGGGGTTATTTCACAAATACCACAAAATGCCCCAAAGGACCTAAAACATGGTTTGAATCCTAAAGTCAATAAACACTATATTGAACAACAACTATGCAACTATTCCATATGCTATCAGAGAACTATAATTGCAGGAAAACAATTCTACTAACAATAGTAAAAGATAACAAGATGTAAGTCATGCTCAGGACTACCCAAAAATATCTACAAAGCCTAGTTTCATAATTTCTAATGCCTAAGGCAAGTGAACTCACTAACTACTACAATTCTAACCAATTCAACATGATTCATGCTAACCAGTTCAATCTAATGAAAGGGAAACCGTAGCCAACATGGAAGCTGATCATACGCGCTCCAACTCACTGCTCCATAGCCTTTTCCTTTCATATGGCCTTTGAACGCTGCTAGCCTGTCAAAAATAGACTCACAACATTATTATGGTCATTTTGAAACTAATTTATAAGAAATAAAGATGGACTAATTTGAAGGACTAAAAAGGGAAATATTCGTCCCACTTTTTGAATTCTGGAATTCACCCAGAAAACTTGTCCAAAATAACATTCTCAGCTCAATGAACAATGAAGGAAATATATTCAAGCTGAAGTTCAACACAAAATAAACATCCAAAAAAATCTTTAAAACTTTTCTAGTAAGGCATGAAATGGCAGCAACTATGGGGGCCTATTTAAAAGAATCATAATGCTAAATTTTGAAACCAAGGACCTTCGATGATCCTCTTGAAATTCCACCCTAAATGGACCTAAAGATCATCGAAAATGGGCACTCACAACTTAAGATATCACCTCTAAAAATCAACAAAAAATCAAATCCCAAATTCACCACCCAACAACTATAAACATGAATTTACCTAAAACGATGCTTTAACTTTGAGTTCTGACATTGCCAATGTGTTATTGTCATGACCCAAGCCTAAGTCCTAGACGTGGCACGACAAATGGGAACCCAAAGGGACCCCAAAAAAGCCTTTTAGCGTATCAATCACACATCCTTGGTCATGGAAGAAAAATAAACAACAACAAGATATATAATAACAAGAAAAGCAGGGCTAAGGGAAATCTTAATATTCATAAAAGCATAAAAGAGTCAAGCTTATAGCATAAGTACATGATAATATCCAATAACATCTCTACCATGGAATGGAGCGTAGGGGAAAAGACACTTTCCATGCTCACCCTCATAATAATAGGTGTTTAACATAGTAAAGTCTCAAAATAGCAAGAGTAATGTAGATAGTGCCCTCGGACTTGAGGACTCACCAATGCATATCTCCTAAGTATCGAACTAGGTACATGGAGGATGATCAAAAGGATCTATAGTCCCTACATAGTAATATCATGTAGAAATAGAGTATATGTTAGTACATTTGAATGTGCTAAGTATGCGAGATTTAATGCAACAAAACATAAGCCGATATAGTCAAAATGCATAATCATAAGCAATAGATATATAATCTCAATGTGGCATGCATAATCAATGGTCATAATAAAACATGCTTGTAAATCATTCATCTTGCACAATATATATAGCATACATATGTGGGAAGTGACCTCAGCTGATATACACCAAGCAGCTACAACTTGGACTCCAAGGCCAGACACCCCCTTGGTTTAGGTGACTGGACATGACACCCCCCGGCTAAGTGTGATTTACTTGCCAAGACAAACGAAACATGATAACATTAACTAGATAGGTCCACTAGTATAGCAAGGGTAATAATCATAATCCTATGGTGGCACATAGTTCAGAGACTAAAGACTTTATATAAGGACCCCTTGAGTCGAGCCATCATCTTAAGCCTCAGTCGGTACTAAGTCAAATCCCACGGAATACTTGAAATAATTATACTTTAACCATAACATGAATAGCTTGTAAGAATAGGACTTGACTAGCTCATAAACATACTTGACCTCTAGTAGTGAGCCTAACTTGAATATGAGAGTAGATCATAATCATACATGAACTCGTGCTTTAACATGAATGGCTCACAAGAGGTAAAAATCTTAAAATAGGACTTAACTTGATAATTTTAGAATCATAGATGTTTTTCATGAATTTAATACATACTTGCAAGCCTTTAATCATCATGAAGTCACTTGACTTATAAATCATGTAATAGATCATCAATAACTTGAGAATTCTTGTCATGTCATTTTATCAAAGATTTGGTGGGTTCATGATACTTGTTCGAAATCATGCAAATCAAGAGTCAAATAAGATGAGTAAACTCAATGAAAATCAATCCACCAACATGTAGTAAAACCATCATGTAAGGTACCTTGAAATCCATTACAAAGGCTCATGATAATTCATAGTTTCATAGCTCGAAACATGCATAGTCTCAATAGAAAAAAATTAATTCATTATATAAGCTTGAAATAGATATTCATGCATAATCAATAAATATTTCATAAGATCTTTGGGATTCATTTCTTTCTCTCAGGGGTAGCTTATGATTTAGTAAAAGGAAGAATCGTGGCAATCAAACTTCCATCGAAGAGAAGCAAATGAAACATCCCAACATAAATTATATTCATAATCCATGATAAGAGATATCCATATGTAATACAACTTGAAAACATATAATTTTCATGAAAAGGGAAGGCCGGACTCCACGGATAAAATGGACTCTATTAATGAAATCCACATATCTTACACCTTGAATTCTTTGAGTTGAACTTGAAATAGTCTTAGAGATTGAAATGATTCCTTGAGTTCCAAAGTTGAGCTTGAGATCCTTAGATATGAATGAGGGAATTGATAGAGTCTTAAAGAGGTTTTAGAGAGGGTTTTGAGAGTTATAGAGTTGAAAAAATGTCTAAGTATGGGTGATTTCATCTATTAGTGTGCATGGGGCTATCAAACCAATGTCCATGGGCGCATAGGAAAAATTAAGAAAAATGTTGTACTGGTCCGCATCCGGTTTGCGATGCGGACCAAACATGAAGGACAAATTACACTGCTCTCCGCCCAAGCCTCATAGCGCCTACGGTGAAGATGCTCTTTGTAAATTAGAAACTAGCGATAATTGTTTTTCATTACGGTTCCTATAAAATATGGGTTATACCCATTTGTCACTCAATTTTGTCCTCTGATCAAGAGTATGAAGTTCAATTTTCGATATCATACATGGATTTTGAGATATAAAGAAATTACTATTATGGGGCATTTCGAAGCACATGAGGGGTGTTTCAGTAACCCAAGAAAATTCCTTGAATATAGGTATTGAATCACCAATTTTGATCTTAAAAAGTGAAATAAATTGCTTTGGAAAGATATGTATGAGATCTAAATTGTGGACAAAGATTAATAAATAGGCCACCCACAAGTATCGCTATAACAATCCAGGTGGTAGCTATTGCGCCCCTCTAAAAAAGGGCAAGCCTCTTTATAGCGAGGCATGGTCAGTATAGTTATATCTCTATGACGAGCCGAGGGTTGCTAAAGCTACACCCTTTCCCTGTATGATTATAGCTATAGCGAGCCAAGGCCATAAAAGTGACAGCACTACTTGATCAGATGAGAGCATCTGATCAGCTGAGAATATTGATCTTTTCCAACTTCTAATTTCTGAAGGGGGATTCAAAATTCACTCGGGATGTCGTGAATGCAAAAAAACATGCTACTCCACCTAAATTGACCTTTCGAATTCAATGGCACAGTCAAAATTCCCATATGAGGTTGTTTGACTGACCATAGGTCCCACTCCCACTGCTATTTGTGGCGAATTTCCACCAAAGGACAATGAATGAGAATGCAAGCCTCGAGAATTGAACGAAGGGTAATTCTACACCAAACTTGGCACTCTAGAACTAACTGCGCTATTTGAATTTTCATTAGGCATGTTTTCCAATAATATTGTCCAAAGTCAACCTTTGGCCAATTTTTAAGGCTAAAATACAAAACTTAGTAAAACCTCATGTCAAATGCGTTAGTTCTCAAGTCAACCACGCTTCTAGTCTAATTTAGTCATTCCAGAGATGATAGAACTATTACAATTTCGTTCCGAGGTTGTTTTACCCTTATTTTGCACAAAAATTAACTTTTTGAGGTATAAGGCCCTCCAAAACATGAAAAACTACACGACCCCATAATGAACAACCAGGTGGCTAAGCTACCAGTTCCAGCATGTATAAATACCTAGGGTCGCTATAAAAATGCTCAAATGGTAAAAAATGCGATAAGAGCAAAATGACCGGAGGGTCATTACAACCAAATTCAAAAATGAAAGCACTTCTAGACTAATTTCAACAATCCAGAGCTGATGAAACTAAATAAAATTCCATTTTGTGGCTCAGAAACTCCAAGTGGTACCAAAACTTACTTTTTACCAACTTAAACATTTAAAACTCAAAAACTTGCACATTTCTCAACTTTTTGACTATTTTCCAAGACCTATCACATAACTAATTAAATAGCATCTGAGGAAGCTAACTAGAGGAGTAAACCGATAATTTCTCGAGAAGTTCTAGAAATTGTCATTTTGTTCATTACTTCTACACACATAAATAAACAAACAAAAAGGGATAGCACTTATATTTATACTTGCGTACCCATAGGAAAGTTTCAAATGTTACCTACAACCACTTTTTTAGTAAGAGAAATAACAAATCGACAGAAATTTCAAACTAAAAAAAAAACAAAAATCATCTTTGTCAGACAAATTTCTATATAGGAATATATGAGATTGATCTTATCATGTATAGACATGAACTGATAATTTAACTAATAAAAAACTGATTTCAAACAAATATCTGATCACGAAAATAAATAGTTTCTTAAGCATGTGATGGCTAAAACACGAGGAAAAGAACAAATCTTTCAATCTCTATATGACTCGAGT
>JAOTQJ010196706.1:0-20631 GCA_025642045.1 Solanum sejunctum | reverse complement strand
ATCATCTTGGGAAGGCCATTCCTAGCCACAAGTCTAGTACTAGTAGATATAGAAGCTAGTCAACTCAAGTTCAGATTAAATGACGGAGTAGTTGTCTTCATTATATATCAGTCTATGAAGAGGCCAGATGATCTAAAGAATGAGGTTTGGGCATTCGGTGAAGTTTGAGTAACCAAGTTGTCTAAGTCATGCCACGACAATAAATCAGGCACTACTTAGTGGCAACCCAAGGTTTCTGATGTAGTAGTTGTGGTTGTAGCTTTGTTTTTAGCTCTTACACTTATAAATAGTTTATTTTTCTTGTATTTTGGTTGCAATTTTGGAATTTAGGATGGTTGCATATAGGGTACAACATGACTAAGTTAGCCATTCATGGCTGAAAAGGGCATCAAGAAGTGCCTCTAAAGCTGGTTCTACCGATCGTACATCACTTTATGACTAGTACAACATCTATTAGACACTTTCAGTGAGAAAAAGATTGTGCACTCCAATCCACAAGCCAACTTTATGATCCATAGATAAAACAATGGGTCGTGAATGGGGCTCGTGGACCCCAAGTAAGATTTCTTAGTTTCTGACTAAGTGTTAGGGTTTCTATGACCAAGTCTATGAGTCTTACTTCAATCTATGACTCATAGACTGGTTCATAAATCCAGTCCTTAAACTAAAGTTTGGACCTTCTATGAAACCATAATTTACAGGTCATAAAGCACTCTACGGCTTGTAATTGGGGTTTCATGGAGTTTAGGCCCATTGATTTTTGATTGACCTGATCAAATGTAAATATTGAGGTCAAAATATTTTGACCCCATTTGAGCCTAATTTATGAAATATACCTGGTCAACCCCTACCCCAAAACTTTCTGACCACCGATGGCAACACCACTACCACTTTCCAGTAAGATTTTTTTGGCAGCCTAGTGTTTCTAGTGTCACATCACCTCCTTCAATTTCTATAATCTAATCACTCAATTTGGTAAGTTTTCAATCCTTACAACACTATTGATTTGCCAATTATTGTAGGTTATGGTGAAAACTTTTGTCGGGTATGGTTATGTTAGACATAAACCATGTATATGTATTGACATGTTTTGATGATCGAATTATGGTTGCACATGCTTGAATATGTGTTTAGACCAGAATTTGGTGTAAGTTTCGTGTTATGTTTTGAATGATGTATTGAAACCCTTGTAATAACCCACTAATTGAATTGAATTGATTATATGTTAGATATTTGGTGTGTGATGACATGGGTTAGTGTTTGTATTGTTAATTCATTCAAGTAGGGTTGGAAGGGTTTAGAAAGCATGCTTAGTAATTTTTTATGGGGCTATATGTGCTAATCATCATGTTGGGGTGTTGGTTGTTGTGATGAGAATTATGTGGGTGTTTACGTATTGTTTTGATGTTGGTAGAATAGTTTGAAAAAGTGGTATAGGGTCCATGTTAATGGTCTTAGAAACTCAAGCGACTGAGTTCTCTAGTCTACGAGTGGCTTTGATGATCTATGGAACATTCCACGAGTCTTAATATCCCTTTATATAAGATTCCAAAAACCTGAAGTTTCTGAGTACCCATCATACGAGACCTTTTATGAGTCATAGAACACTATGCGGGTCATAGAAAGCTCTGGTGGATCCCCGCCTATAATGAATTCGGACACTAGAATGATCTATGACTCAGTCTATGACTCATTGAACCTTCTACGAGTCATATCTGGTCTTGTCGATGTCAATCTAGTAAACAAAAATTTATGAACACTATTTAATGCGAGCTTTTTGTGGCTTATAGTTTCCACTACGGCTCGTAGAGGTGCTTTCATAGACCCTTCTGCAACTAAGTCTAATTTTTCTTTGCATTTCATTTCTTGATTAATAGGGCTAACTAAGGTGCTTTAATGTCTGTGTTTTAGGTACTATGGACCCAAAAGTAAGATGTGAGGAAATCAAGACCATGCAGAGGAGGCTTAGAGATGAGACCTCGGGGGAGAAGCAGACCCCCACACCAAGTGGATCACTAGAGGAGCTCAGTGTCTGACCTAACCCAGAGGCCGATAGACCACAGATATGGGCTGCCGCCAGAGCTAGGCAGACCCAGGATCTTGTCGTTCGTACTCCCCAGTCTGACGAGGGAAACTACAACAAAAGTACCTCTATTCAGATGACTCCATCTAGAGAGGAGTCCAGCTCAGAGTTAGGCTCCCACCATCTCCACCAGACACTCTTACTAGTCAGTGGTGCATCATAGACATGCAGGACATACACATAGAGGACATGCAGACTACAGAGCGGGGTAAGCCAGCTCGCTCTATTTATGAGGAACCCTGAGTTATCTCATTCAGACTAGACAGTGTCCCTGGTCTCCAGGACACTCTGATCAGGTATGGGCTCTACTGGCTAACCAAATTTCTTGGAAGGTACTCTCTAACTATGGTGAGGGAGTTCTATGCATCCACCATTCAAAGCACTCTTTGCAAAGGGAAGAATCCCCTCGCTCATCCCAAGTTGATGCAGACCAAAATAAGAGGCCGGTAGGTGGATATCTCAGAGACCACCATCCACCGCATATTTAGGCCCGAGTCCCTACCCGCAGATCCACAACACAGTTCGACCACAGAGTGAGGTAGACTAAAGACTTAACCCTGATGAGATATGCAGACCGCAGATCTGGCTTGATGAGATGGGTGGTCAATTTGATTGTTTAGTAGGGTCCAAAGCCTGCTTGGGTAACCACTCACTCAGAGCCTATTGTGAAGGCTTCTCTCAGTTTCCCCGCCAAATTTTGGTGGGTAGTTGTCAAATCACGCATTCGACCGATGCTTGCAGATAAATACTTTGATGCTAGAGAGTGCAGTGCTAGTTGCCAGCATCTTGGCTAGCTATGAGATAGATGGGGCACACCTCATCACCAAGCAGATCCATGAGGTGGCCCTGAAGAGGTTCATGATGTGCTGTCAAAATACAACACATTTGATGCCTCAAAAACAAGGGATTTTGCAAGTTCTTAGTGTAAATTCTTTATAGTTTTTATGTATTTTTGTGTTGCTTATATAGAAAATATAGGTTGACATGATTTTGGGAGAAAACTACTGATTTTACTAAAGTATAGGACATACAAGCCACACTACGAGTCGCAGCCCAAGCTATAAGTTGTAAGGTGCCCCTGTAGCATGAAATGGTGAGCAAAATTAAGAATTTGCAAAGAGAAGGTTAGCTATATGAGGCCACCCGTCATAGGTCTTACTATGAATCGTATGGGTGGGGTTCATAGCAAGGAACAGTCGGCTAAACGTTTGGACCAAGAACTGAAGGCTTAGACTAGAGAGGATCATATGAGTCATAGCCACGAGTCGTAGCCCAAGCAATGACTCGTAATAATGGGTTGTAGAATTCAGGTCCAAAATGTCATAGGTTGACCACGAAACCTCAATTACGACTCATAGGTCACCCTACGAGTCGTATCTATGTGATATATCTGTTGCTAGCTGTCTTTTCTATTTAATTTTTAGGGTAATTTGTAAATAGTATAAATACTTAATGATAGGGTTTTAGAAGAGAGACTTCAGACTTGAATATTTTGTCCCACACTTTAAATATTCTCTCTAGAATATTTTTAGGGTTTAGTGTAGATTTCAATTTTTTATTTGAAGACCCATTTTGGGGGTTTGGAAAATCACATTATACTCATCTTCCATTTATCAAAGCTTGTGGTTTCCAACTTGAAAGTGTTTTCATTCTTCATTGTTTTGGGTAAACTCTCAATTATGTCTTTTACAGTTATTGTTATGGCTTTTGCCTTAGCCATGAGTAGCTAAGCACCCACAACTTGGGGTTATGGGAACTATGAGTATCTGACTTGAAATGACCTAGACTTTGTGCATTTCTTAGATTGGGGTTTTGCATGTATCATTTATTTTCCTTTGTTTTGATTGTTGTTTGGTGGTTGACAACACAAAACCTCTCCTACTATCACAATCCCAACCAAGGTAGTAACAAATAGGAAAAGAGAAGTAAATGACTTAATTCGATTGATATGTTCTTGTCTAATCAACTAAACCTGACCAAAGGGAGGTTGATTGAGATAATGGGTAATGGTTAGTTGGCACACTATGGTTGCCGACCAAGCGTCATGGTAAAATTCAACCTTCACCTTCACAAGAGGGCTAGAATAACCTAAGTTACTATCCTGCATGCGAATTCCCAATTAGGGTTATGTTGTCTAGGGTATTTGAGTCAAAACTCATGGGGAACACAATTCCCAAGTTGCCCTCAATTTGAGTGTTTTCTTGCATATTTAGTATAGTGTTTATTTTTGTTCTTCATTTTGAATCTCAAACCCCCCTCCCATTTTAGAGAATATAGTGATTGATACTTAAAATGATTGTTAGTGGATCAGCTTAGTCAAGCCCCGTATTTCCTGTGGATTCGACCCTAACATTTAGTTAGGTTTATTGCTGACTATGACAGCTTTACTGTTGGAGCATGAACATCAGAGTACCTCCATCCTTTTTCCATGCTTGATATAGAGACTCTGTCTAGAGTAAGGGGTGGAGAGTCTAAGCCAATTGGACTTATTGATCAAGGTCCAGCATACTTTGGATGTCAATCTAATTAAGGCTAAGGAGAACTAGTAGCACTCCAGTGAGTATCGTACTAGCCTGCTCCTATGCTAGAGATGTTTACCCTATTGCCACCGCCTGAGGTTCCACCTACCACTACTATTGCTACTGCTGCTTCCATAAAGTAGAGGCCTCCAAAGTCCAAGGTAGATGAGGAGAAGGGACCTACTACTACTACTACTCCCGCACCACAGCCCACTTTATCATAGACAACACCCGCGGTTTTGGCTTACGTGTTTGTGGTATCTATTCAGGCTATGGCACAGGGAATGTCACAGGTTGAGTCACAGTTGACTCAGCTAGTTCAGCAGATCAGGCCTTGGGATTGCCTGGGAATTACAGAGTCAAAGGGCTGCATGTAAGCATACACGATTGGTGCTATTCAGCATTGTCTTTCCACCTTAGATGCCCACATTGATGCCTTCGAGATGAGTAAGAGGAGGTCGAGCTTGTCTTGATGTAGTTGAGACAAAAGAAGGAGAGACGATAGGCTTGAGAGATAGAGAGGGCGAGGGGTATTGGCTCCTTCGGACATGGTGCTACTATTGAGGAGGTCATCACACAGGTTGAGGGTGGTCAGACATTGCCACACACTGGCGCTTAGGCGTCCGATATGTTTTTTGACCCCAATACTTTATATTGTTTTAATTGTGTGCATTGAGGATAATGCACCTCTTTTTTGATGGGGTATGGGTAGTTATGGGTCTTAGTGAATTTTGAGTAGCTTAGGTCCACAACTACCCCAATTTTGAATCCTAGGGGTTTTCTTGCTTGTGTTGTTTTTCCTCAAGGATATGTATTTTCTGTTGAACCGACATTTTAGGATATTTAGGTAGTATTTGTAGTATATAGTACTGATATATGTGGTATATATATGTTTTTGATTTTTTGAGAAAAATGATACCCACCAAATTTTTTATTAGTTAGTCTAGATAACAACCATGCATGTTTAAGTGTGCTAATAGTGCTTGTTTAGATAACTGAGGATAAATTGAGATAAAAAGCATAATCTGAGAGTCTTTTGTTGATAATATAATCAGTGTCACGTGAGTGTGAACTTAATTTGCTAAATTCATATGTTGTGTTTCAATTTACAACTTGCCCTATTACCCTAATTTAGACTATAGATTAATTGGATTAGGAAAGGATCTTAGGCCATTTTTCTTAATAGGCCATTTTTCTTAAAATTCTACTTAGTCTAAATACCTAACCAAATTTGCAGAATAAATCCCTTGATCCTAATGTTTAGGCCTGATATGTACCTATTCTTTGTAAAAAGAACCTAAATGACTTAGTCTTATTAGTTGTAAAATCCTGAAATTGGCCCTAGTCCTTCCTTGGACATTGTGCACCTTGACTGAGGAAAAACGTTTAAGTTGAGGATCGCTACCAAAAGTGGCCTTGATTCTGAGGATGGATAATGTGCACCTCAACTTAGGCCAAAAGCCTAAGTTGAGGGTGGCTAGTGTAAGGGTAAAACACAAAATAAGTGGGAAAGTTAGTGGTACATGGAAAAGGAGAAAAATCATGTACTAGGTGCAAGAAATATAAGTGAGGCCTTAGTTATGAGCTAAAAAGAAAAATAAAGTGTAAAAGCAAGGCAAAAAACTGTAGACTTAAAAAAACACCCGAAAAAGCTTGAAATAGGAGAAAGGGAGAATGGAATGAAAGTAACAGTGTTAGTAGGGAAAAAGTGTAGAAACAATATAGTATCAAAGAGGGCCTTTAGTCACTATATTCGCAAAATATCATACCAAAGCCCCTGAGCCTACGTTATAAGCCTATAAATTCCTAGAGTGATCCTAGTCAAAGTAGTCAAAAGTCTTAGTCATAAAGTATAGGGGCAAGCCTATGGTATAGGGCATGATACATGAATATATTTTGTGAGAGTGAATGATCTTGCATAGTCCTAAGATTATACATGAAAACATCATTGAGAGTGAGATATGAGACTTCTTTTTGTGAGGGCATTTGCACTATAGTGTTAGCATTAGACTTATTCAGTGATTGTGGCTTATTGATAGTACCTCACTTGTCATAGTTGTATTATCGCATGCATTATTTTGTATTGGTTTGCAGGATAGCTATATAATTTTATTTTGGAAAGTGGTGTGGGTATCTGTTCTTAAGTTTGGTGTGATGTATGCCATTAGGTAGAGGTTTGTATGTTACTGTACTGCTTATATAGATTGAGTTTGTCGCTTGAGTTGATAGTGTTGATATACTGTCAAAATACAACACTTCTGATGCTTAAAACTTAGAATTTTGTGTGTTCTCAATGCGATGTTAGTGGGTTTTATGTGTTTTTGTGTCTGGTTTGCAAGATTTTAGGGTTGGCATTGATTTTGGGAAGAATATGCAGAAGTTATTGATTTTGAGGATTTACAAGACTTTTTACGAGCCATAGAGCATTCTAGAAGCCGTGAAGGAAGTTTTGTATATAATATTCTAGTGAGGGGTAGATTTCTAAAGTTTGTTCTACGGACATGTAGACAGGTCATGAAACATTTTAAGTCGTAGATCAAGTCTCATGCCCTTAGGATCAGAGAAGGAGGATTTTCTGAAATGTCATCACATGAAACCCTTTAAGGGCCATAGAACCTTTTACAAGTTATAGAGGGGTGTTGTAGAAGACAAGTCAAGATTTGTAGCAACAAAGTGCAAAAACCTGATTATGGGCCGTAAAACACTATACAACGCGTAGACCATACATCTCGTGAGCCTGCCAACCCAGTTATCCTATTTTATTTAACACTTATATTTTAAATGTTATAAATAGGTTTTTAGGTTATTTTTCTAGGAGAGTTCATGGAGTTGCAGAAAAATAATAAGATAGAGTTGAGAAAGACATTAGTAGAGAAAAACGTTGGAGAGTTTTTAGAAACAGTTGTGCACTTTACTTTGATCTTCTAATTACAATCTTGTGATTATCATTGAAGCTTGGATTTCCTTGTGCTTAATTCAATTGTGTAATTGCTCTATTATGTTATTCAGATTCATAAGTCTTGCATCTACACAAATCATGAGTAGCCTAATCCACAACTAGGGTTGTGAGAACCACGAAGAACTAACAAGGTAAAACTAGATAATTCCTAATTATTGAAAAATGTTCATGTATGCATTAATTAAATTCTATTCATTTTGAATGTTTTCTGATGGTGACCAACATTAGAACTGCCCTAGTGTTACTAACTAGATGAAGGTAGTAATGAATAGGAAAAGAGATAAATTAACAAGATTCAATTGATTTGTTCTCATCTAATCAACCGAACTGAGCCAAAGGGAGGTTGTACTGGGATAATAGGTAAGGGTTAGTAATGTCACACTGTAGGGATGGACAAAGTCATGCAGTGAAATTCGTCTTTTGCCTGGCCAAAGGGTTTAGTGAACTTAACTTATTATCTTGTATGCTATGCACTAGAAAAGAATTAGGTTATCCGGTGATACTAAGTTAGGAAATCATGGGGAACACAATACCTTAGTTTTTCTCCATATTGGTATAAACACTTGTTTTAGTTTAGCATTACCTTTATTAGTTATTATTAACCCACCCCCCTCGGGGAGATAAGTTGGCTAATAGCCCCAAATGGCATAATTGAATTCTTCTAAGTCTACCATATTCCTTTAGGTTCGACCCTAACCTTGGTTAGTTTCTTTTTCTTGCTAACGATCACTTTAGCCTCAAAAAAGAGGTTTAGCTTGGCGACATCACCAGCACCTCCTTATTGTGCTACAGACACTCCAGGATCACATGTTGTATGCTAAATTTCTAAGTTTGAGTTTTGGCTTGAGTTTGTGACTTTCTTGGGACACGTGGTGTCGGCGAGGGCATTAGAGTAGATCTGGCTAATGTTGAGGCGATTCGTGGCTGGCTTAGGCCTACTTTAGTGTTAGAGATTTGAAGTTTTATCTGGTTAGAAGATAGTTTGTTAAGGTTTTTTCCACCATTATCGCTCTAGTTAAGGAGGCAACTTGGAAATAGAGGCATAGATGCGGGAGCAGTACTTTGGCCAATTTGAGCCATCAGGTATATCTTCACTTTACTTTGGCAGACAAAACTCTTATAAGTGGGGGATGTTGAAATGACCCTTTGGGTCACATCTGTGTTTCTGTGATAACTCTACTGTTCTCAGCTTCCATATAGCAACCTCAAGCCTTTTATGACCTGTTGGGATGGTTATAGGATGTCTTGGTTAAGAATTGTGAAATTTTGCGAGTTCAAGAAGTTAAAGTTGCAAAAATGAGGTTTCTATAAAAACCCTAGCAAATGCCTCAAAATGGGATTTTGATGGTCCCATCAGTTTCGGAATGATCAATTTAGGCTAGGAGGGTGGTTGGTTCAAGGATGGAGGGTTCCAGTATGATTTTGAGCTAAAACTTGCAAAATGATCTCAACAGAAAGCTATAAAGTGTGTTTCTACAAAATCCCAACTAAATGCACTCAAAATGGAAAACTTATGGCGCTATCAGCTCTGGAACAATGAAAATAGTCAAAAGTGACCTTTCATCAACTAACATTGTCATCCAATTGCATTTTGACCCCCTCAATTCCTTTAGCTAAAATTAGACGAAAGAAGTGGGACCCTTATTTTTTTTGTAGGATGCTTCTTTGAGAATTTTGACTGCAACCTTGGATCTAGAATGTCAAAATCCATTTGGTTTTACTATCTATTTATGTGAAAATAACATTTAACACCCCGGGAATGACCCAATGAAATATTGGGGATCGCTGGTACAACACTAGCAAAAGTTACACTCCATAATCGCAGAGGCCAGGTTAGCAAGAGCTCTATATTCGTGGGGCCTAGGCCGTGTTCATGGAGCTTGAGGGTTCTACACCTCCACATTTGCGGTGAACAAGTGGCCTATATATAGGCCACCAACTTTGCGAACCAACCCTCATTTCCCTATTCCCAAGCTCATAAATCTCCATTTTAAGTCTTTTTGTCTATTCAAAAGGCTATATGACTTAGATTTTCTCAAGGAATGTCGTGGTGAAGTCGAATTCGGGGTTCAGCGTATATTTCAAGTTAAATTTGTTATTTTAGGTGAGTCCTTTCTCAAAACTTATGAAACTTTTATGTGTTAATATCATAGACAATTCTTGACAAAATTATGTGAAACTCGAGTCTAAATTATTCCACATTTTTTTTTCAAGGGGAATGTTGTGGTAAGCTGGATGTTAGTTTAAATTGTTTGATTTTCTAGAATTTTTATGAGAAAGTTTTGAAAAGAGTATTTCCCTAGTAAAGTCTTTAATGTTGTGTTTGGGTCATTTCTTGCTTCTCTGGTGTCTGTTTTGGGCCAAAATTTTGGTTGTAGACTTGGTTAATTATTGGGAACGCTTTTCAAGATTTTGTTAAGAATTTTAGGTGTAGGCCTTATTTTTGTCATTTTAGGCCTTTTTGGCCTAATTTCACCTATTTATCAAGATAATGCATCGAAACAGACCATATTAATTATGGGTTATATTTTAATAGTTCAACAACATAGGGAGACATTCGAAGAGAAAAAGCTCGACTGGAGTGATTCAGAGTTCAAGGCATTGGCTTCCGGGTAGGCTAGGCTTACACTAAATCTTAGATTGAGTGAAACTATATGCATGTTTAACTGATATAAATATGAGATGCGAGTTGTTCCCGATATACCTATTATGTGTTGCTGTGGAATCATACTCTATATTGTTGGTTGTAAATGCTTTACTTTCGATATATGCTGGTATTATTGAGCATAGGGAGGCCTAATAAGGGCCATGTATGGGCTGATGTTGTAGTGCTGGTAGATATTCTGATCTAACCTTTGTCTTCTGGAGTATGTTGCCTGATGTTGTTGAGGTATGATAACTACAAGACTACTTGTTGTTTACTTATTGTACTATGACTTGATTCTAGCATAAATATGATTCCTTTGGCATAGTTGTTATAAAAACTCATGATTCCACCATCACTGTTGTGCTTTACTCTTATTACCTCTAATTGGCAGGAATATAGTAGGATTGTCCTAGTTGTCCCAATTCTACACTGATTATTGCGGTATATGCTCTATCACACGACTATTAATGGTTACATTTATATTCTCTACATACCTCGGGGATGGGCTATTTGTTATTATCTGAGTTAGATGGTGGTTATATGTGATATGAGAGAGAGAGGTGATCAGATTAGGAGATCCAGATCTAGATAGAGAGAGATTGACTAGTTCTATGCTCCGAGACCTAGATGAGGCACCCTGTAGTTCAAGTCTTCGGTGGCTATGTCCTAATGTTTAGCACCCTGAGTGACGTTCCCCTGGTCCCATACTCTGGTGGTTACGTCCGAGTGTCTAAGACTAGAGTGTCAATTCTAAAGGGGTTCGAGCACTTGCCGTCACATTGGGGCTTGAGGCGCCATTGCGTGCATGCTGTGGGCTAGACCTCATGATTGGTATTTTGATGTTGAGACACTATTGCTTATGTGAGGGGATTTCTTTCTCCCATGGGAGATAAGTCTCACTATTACGCATGTATATTTTCAATTGGTATGTGATTGTTGGGATGAGGCCCCATGGTTGATTATCGATGGATCCACACTCCTATTCTCACCCTGATTGTGTGTGGATATACTCTTTAGGCCTATGGGAGCTCAGGGGATGTTCAAGCATAGACACTAGGACCTTACACCCACGTACAACTGACCTTTGACCCTTGATCTAATGATATGGAAGTTGGCCCTGTGATGGTTCTGTGGGGTTCAGTGATGATCTATCGATTATATTGTACATTGGGTGTACCTATCGAATTTATGGGGGACAAGTGGCATAAATACGTAGACAATAGAGCCTTGCTCCCCGCATATAGTATGAGGTATCCATTTGATTTGAGGTAATTAGGTTGATTTATGGGGTATCTACTTTTATTTGTATTTGAGCTTCATTATGTATTTTATTTCACTCAGGCTGCCGATGATGCCTACTGGGTTCCTTATTCTGGTACTCACCCCTATTTCTGCATCTTCCCATAGCACAGGTCCAACCTCTATTCAAGGGCACTGATTTAGGGGGATTTGTAAGAACAATAGACTTCTTTTGGGTGTCCACCGGTAACTCTGGCTTCGTCATAGTTTCCTTTTAATAGTCATGTTTTGCTTTTAGACTTTGGCCTTATACAATAGTATTATGTATTCGTAGGAGCACTCTTGAGTTGTATACTATATTTTGGTTTGGCTGTTTATGTATGTTTGTATGTATTATTGTAGTTTTGTGCAGCTAACTTCCAGGTTCTAGGTAGATTTCGATTAACTATATTATCATACCGTTTTTTGGTTGTTATTAGAAAGCTAGGATAGGTACTCAGGGATTGGGTAATTGACTTTCCTGTAAGTGGGAGATGATAGGTGCCATCATAACCTGGATTAGGTTGTGACAGTCTCATTTATTAGTACCTATTATCTTCTATAATTCACATCCGTGCTTTCTAGTTTATTAGAAGTTTGATATATTTTAAAGTTGTGACAAAAAAGAATGCTATCAAAATCACTTGGTGGTGGTATGTCATAAACTGTTGCAAATTGATGAGATAGAAATTCTTTCACAATAGTAATGAATGGCTTCATTGAATTATTTTGGCTGGAAGGACTTTTACATGCACATAAAAGCACAATAAAGACTTTTGCAAGTTATTACATGGAGTAGGGGGTTTACCCTCTGCATATCCAAATGATAGCAACTGCGGATTTTCTTGTCATTAAAAAAAATGCCATAAGGACCTACCATTACATTCCATAAGTAGACAATCAAAATTTTAAAACTAAAACAACAGACATTACAAACATCACATAAAGAGAATTTAAAATTAATAATAAATTTTATCACTTGTGATGCTACAGCGTATGTTGTTGTTATTGTTATCTACGAATGAGCATCAATAGTATTCTTTTGTTGTCATCAAGCTATTTGATAGTTAGCTAACTGGATAATAAATCTCTAGAAAAGCAAAGTGAGCAACATCACTTGTATTAGTTATAGAGTTTGTCTCCATTAGCATGCAAAATATAACAATCACTGTTATTTTATTGCATTCAATGCGTATCATACTCAACCATTACATGATACCAAAGCAGAGACTTTCTAAAGTAGAGAATTGGGGAGTTAATACACATATATAGGTAGATCTTGCTTGGAATTTGCTGCATGGATAAATTAATAGGAAAAATTACATGATCAAAAGAGAGTTATACTGCAAGAAGAAGGAAAGGGGAAAAAAAGGAACAAAAACCATCACACATCTGAACTGTATATAAGTGAGTAGAAATGGAGAGTCTCTTGCTACTTCAAATGTAGACCGGAAAAATGTACTAGACCTTTTGTTGATGGCTGCAGAAATGTTTCTAACAGAACTAATCTATGTGGTTTTTGAGGCGACAAATATAATTGCATCTTAATTTCCTTATAAAAAAAAGGGTATCTATGGTAACTAAATTCAATTGGACTAACACAATATAGAAAGGACAGTGCTACTCTACACCCTCTTGATTTAAAATCCAGATATTATTTGGTTAATTTGCATATGTGTACTAACGCGTGACTTCATTACTCCCTAACTGCACAAAAAATATATGCATGGTCATACGTGTATAAACATAAGGTGTATTGTCAAAGCAGTAAATTGAAAGAGACGACAAATTAAGGTCCAACACAAGTTGGCATGTAGATAAAGTGGAATAAGTGAAGATGACTGTAGGTTACTTGTTTCAACTACGAATACATAGAATGGTTGTAGGTAATGTGCTTCAATTATGAATATGCTTGTTATTTAAATCACCATAAGAGGTAGGTCAAAAACTGTAGTAGCCAAGACATGCCGAATTTTGGAGTGGACAAAGAGTAAAGTGATATTTGTGGGTAAAATGCAGAAGTTGGCAAGCGATAAAGTAAATACCACGCTTTCAAAATAACCGCACATATATAGATCTGGTGTGAGCATGGCTACGAATAAGGGAGAATAGGGGGGGTTGAATAAGTGGCATGGTGGCATAACTGATGAGACGAAGATAATCACTTCAAAGGTCATCGTAGAGAGTGTAGGATCATATAAATGCTTTTTTCTTAATGGTAAGGCATGATGGAAAAGAAAGCTAGCAAGAAAGAATCAGAAGATGCGATGATAACAGGAGGTAAGTTGGAGAAAGAAAAGGCGGTGGTTTTTTTTGTAAGACGATAGCGTCCGTCGTATATAGGCACACCAGTTCTGAAGAGCCACAAGAATTGTACGTAAAGGAATGAAGCGACAATTTGATGTTGATGAGGGAGAAGGGATACTTGTTTGTGGGGTTTATGATGTGGCGGGGAAGGGTAGTTGTGAAAATATATAAACTAAAAGGAATCCCTGACATGTGGTGTTGTGCCACATCGCCAAGTCTAACATTCTCTTATATATATATATATTAATTAATTTTTGGACACGTGCCTTGCATGTGTATCCCATGTAAATTTGTATAAATTTATTAGAATGATTAAACTTTTATGACAACATGTGTGGTTTGAACTTTGGTTAGTATTTAACTAACTTTCAATGAAGTCGTAAATGGCTAATTCTAGTTTGAGTCCAAATAAAAAACTTACAACAATCAAAAATTTATGAAAAACTAAATTAAGTAAGTATAATAAAGATAAAACAAAAAAACAAAAAGAAAAATTTCAACATATATATCGCTCGTAAGGTTTTAATCATAACATTATATGGAAAACAGAAATATATAGAATCAATACATAATTTTGGTGTTCTTGTCGATATCTTCTCTCCAACCAATCAAAATTCAAGAATCTTCTATATCATGAACTAAAACATAAAACAAATAATAATATAGTGTTAAGTGCTTCATTATTTTAACTATAGAATGCAAAGGATGTCCTAGGTGAGAGTCCTATGAAACAAAAAAATAAATTTATAGATAAAATTGGGGGAATATAAAAAAATATCTTAAAACTTTAAACTAAATAGTTGGAAGTTATGAAGAATATGAAAAGTATAAGAGTTATGAATATGAAGAGCAATAGTTGAATAAATAATTAAATATGAGTTAGATTTTATAAAGATTTTTTTTTTAAAAAAAATTTAATGGTATTGCTGTAATAACTTAACTTTGTGAGGATATTTTGGTATTTCAACTTTCAACTTTTTTATTCCCTCCTTTAGTTATATGTGATAATATGATATGATATATATGATATAAGATTTATTTACGTTTGAAACTTATATTACATATTTTTTTATATTAACCTAATTTCGAAAAAAAAAGTCTGATTGTGTGAAGCACGACCAAGTTACCTGGTAAAAAGGAAGAAGTTAAAGCCATCTAAACAACTCTCTTGTTAATATTTCATGTGTTGTTTTCAACTTTTCACTGGATTAAAGTCATCACAGCATGCTTTTTTGGTTGCTCTTATATAAATTAATCTATCTATCTATATCTATACGATACTAAAAGCGTGAAGGTCCTTAATAATGTCGTTTGAACTTTTGGTCCTTCATTAAAAGACTTTACTTTACACAAAATCATTTTTTATCATTTTTCTTTAATTATTATATTATTATTTTAACTAGTTTAGTGTATGTGTGTGATGCACGTGTGTGTCACATCAATATTATTAAATTGAATACTATGAATATTTGAAAATCCTCAATAATGTCATAAAAATATACATTTGTTTAATTATTCATCAGATGTTCAGAATCTGCATTGAAGTCCAACTAATTCAAATTCAGACTTTATAGACCCCATTCGAAAAACGCTTTCTACCAAAAATTTTTTTATACCTAGTGTACACAATTCTAAGTAAATGTAACAATAATGGATGACTCTAAACATACATTTGATTTAAATATAATGTAAATAGTATATTATATGAATAATTTATATAGTTCTATTTATTATATTAAGGATCAAAATGATCATGGTTTGTTAAAAAAGTTAAATTCGAAAATTATATTTCATTAAATATTTTTGAAATACACTTTTTATCACGATTCTTTAAAAATCATATGTGTATTATGTGGTATCACATTTATTATATTAACTGCATAAAAATATTTTCAAACCTTTTTTTTTGCTTCGGTGAACATTTTCATGTAGTTAACCTTTTTTTTATTAACATATGTTCTATAGCATAAAAATAATATAACTCTTTAGATCATAATTTATTATTGACAAACATAACATAAATTTTTAATTATTATTGATCTATAATTTCTTAATATAAGCAAATTATAGACTATTTTAATATTTTCTTAATATATTTCTATTCTAACAATAAAAATTTGAAATGAATAGTGCAAAAACTAAAAAAAAAATACTGTTAGATATATTTAATTATTATTATTTCTAGAGGTCTAATATTAGGAGTAAAATTTTTACAAAGAATTAAAAGTAGAAGTCTATCAAACAAGGAAGATTTAGGAGTCTTTCCACAATTAGAATTTCTTATTTTTATCATTCATTTCCATATATTTTAGAATTCAATATTATAAATATAATTAAATAATAATTTAAAGAAAATAGGTTAAAAGACGATTTTATCAAAAGCATAATTTTTTAATGAAGGACAAAAAATTCAATAAAAAATTCTAAGAGTCTTCATGCTATTAATATAGTATTGCAAAAAATAATGGCATGAGGTGATAGGACTCTACTGTTGTTTACTTTATCAAAATAGTTAATTTTAAATTATTTAGGATACAATATATTTATTAACACTAAATACTCCATAATTATCATGATTAATCATGTTTAACTAAAATAATAGTTGGGAATCAACTAAAAACATGCAAATCACGTTATGTGGTCTATTCAATACTTTAATTAGTAGTTTCTCTTATCATAAAATATAGATAACTTTCATAAGTAAAAGAAAAGGAATAACAAAATTAACCAATGTAACTTTTTATCAATCACATGTTTATTGAGATGCTTAAAATTTCTTAAATTTTAAAAAAGGTAGAGTTCATGAATTATGCTATGAACACTGGAAAATAAACTAAAATTGCGTTATTAGAAAATAAATGATCTAGATAGATAAATACAAAATATAATAACAAACAAGAATAGCATATCCAGTGGATAAAATACAAAATACGACAACATGAAAAAAAATTAAACAACGTGTGATATATAGAGTAAAAATTTTAAAAGAAAAAAGCTATAAATTATATGTAAAATAACAATATAATCTTATTCAACTTCTTATTTATTTATTTATTTATTTATTCATAAAGGTCTTATATATAGATATTTTATCACAAATTAGAACCTATTATAAATTAGGATTTTCCTTACTGGGTGTAGGTTTCTTAATTCAAATAAGAAAGAAGTAAAAGTTTATCAAATAAGGAAGATTTATGGGTCTTTCTATAGTTAGAAATTCTTATTTATCACTTCTTTCCATATAATTTAGAAGTCAATATTATAAATATAATTAAATAATAATTTAAAGATGAGATAACCCCCCCCCCCAAAAAAAAAAGTGCCTGAAAACGTGCCTCGGAAGTGCCCGAAATCTTGTTTTCTATATATCTAAACATCTGTTTGTTATTTCAAAAATTTGACTTCATATTCTTATTTAAGGGGTCAAATTGAGTAGGAAATAGGTCTAACCCGAATTTTAAAACAACCGTATCAAAATTCAAAAATTGCAATAAAAGCTATTTAGGAGGGTCAACTTTGAAGGGACATATCTCTTAGTAAATAAATAATTAAGTGGCCCACGATCTATCAACTTAAAGCTCTCTGAATTAGCTTTCCAATGCATTTTGTTTCACCTCATTTCGAGTTCGGTTGAAAGATTTATGCCCATTTTCGTAAAATTCATTCATGCATAAATTTCAGTTTCCAGTGAGCAATCCGACGATGCGGACTAGTGTTATTTGGGTGGGCCTAAGAGTTCCCACACTTGAAAATACATATACTTAGCCTTATTTCACCCTCATATCACCCTAAACATTCCCCAAAACTCACTCAAACATTTAGACTCATATTTCACCCTAAATTCATTTCCCAAACTCAAGACCAATCTTAAGGATTTCATCAAGGACCTCATTAAAGCTTCAAGTCTCCATTAAAGTCTTCTTCAAGAACCTCTCCAAAGCTAAGGTATGTGGTGTTGAACCATTGGGTCCTTTCACCCATGGTGCTTAGGGTTTTTACTTAACATTGCATGAGTTAAAATTGATTTTACATGTGGATCTTATATATTGAGAAATTTACTGCACGGTAATTTATGTTCATGAAAGTATGGTCGTTTTAGCATAGGTTGAGCTCTAAATCTTGGATCTAATATTGAATTTGATGAGGTGTTTTGATGTGAATTTATTGGAGCTATTGCAAGGTGTTGATTGACGGTTTTACTACAAATTTTCTTGTATCTTTTCATCTCTAAATTGCATGGTCTTTTACACCCATTACACACCCCCAAGGTGTTTGATAAAATGTTTGGCTAGGGTTTCTTGCGGAATTGAAGGTCCAATGTATGTCTTATAAGTTGAATGGTGTTATGATGATTATATGATAATGAAATAGTGATGGAATGAGGATGAGATGACGGTATGCACATGATGTATAATGAGGAGAGGAAGTGTTGGTATATAATGACTTTGGGATGATGCTAGGGATATCTATATGAGTTATTTTCATGAAAAAATACCTATTGTATTGCATATAGATTGTTGGGTACTTATGTTTGTTGAGTCCTTGGGAAAGTGAGTAGTTCTTTCTTGATGATTTGATGAGCTAGTCCTATGATTCTACCGAAAAGGCCATACCGTAAGGTAGAGTGTTTAATGATTCCTACCGAAAAGACCATATCATAAAGTATGAATACCCTACCAAAAAGGCTATGTCGTAAGGTAGAATAACTAATTGTGCCTACCGAAAAAATTATATCGTAAGGTATATAGGTCCCACCAAAAATGCCATGCCGTAAGGAAGAAAGACTAAAGGCTCCCACCGAAAAGATCATATCATAAGGTGTAGACATTCTATTGAAAAGGCTATGCCGTAAGATAGAATGAATCGCGGTGCCTACCCAAAAGATGATATCGTAAAGTAGGGGATGTCTTATACTACCTACCAAAAAGACTATATCGTACGGTAGGAGTATTGATAACACTCTCCAAAAAGATTGTATTGTAAGGTGAGTGAGGGTCATTTGGCCCATTTCATGAAAGTTGATACATTATATTTCTCATATTTAGTTTATATTTCTTGATCATGATTTACTAGAATATTTTACCTTAAGCATTGAGCATGCATGCCATATTGATGTCATACTATCATGCCCCAAAGTCCCGTAGGGCGGATCGGCTTTCGTTATTGATAAGGCCCAGTAGAACCAACCTGTAACTATATGTGATTTGTACATATTATAAGGGGTTTCTACATTTAACATGCCTTTAAGCAGATAAACAGTAATAACAAGCCAAAAGGAAATGCATATGACTAGGTCGTTGGGGCTATGTTGTCTAAAGAGCGAGACATGACTTCACTGTGCTTTATATAGTCTACAAAGCCTTTAAATAAAGAAAAATATTTAACAAGGGTCAGGACAGGCCCCGCCTCCATAAACTGTGCAATAAAAACATGTAAGCTCTAGTTATGTACAAAGCCTCGAAGCAACCTGGAGCTTGATGACAGCAGCTGAATATCTTGTACTCCTACTGGGGAGATCTACTAGCACCTGTACCTGTAGCATGAAATGCAGATCCCCCATAAGGGACGTCAGTACGGGATAATGTACTGAGTATGTAAGGCAGGATATATTGTATATAAAGTAACAACTCAAATGAAATCATGCATCTGTGGAAGATCAGGGACCACTCTTAGTTATGCTGTGGAACCATGTACTTTATGCTCTTTATATCACTTTACCTTTACTGTAAAATCTGTGCACAGTTGTAATTATATGACCAACTGATCAGTGGTAACTGTATCAGGATTGTCCCTATGCCAGGTTCTGTATGAACAACCTCGGGCTACCACCTATAATACTGTATCGGGATCGTCCCTATGCCAGGTTTGTAATGAACCCCCTCGGGCTACCACCTATCAAAACTGTATACTGTATCTTTCAATTACCTTTGAGATGGTTCTTTTGGTGGTCATAATATTGGAGCTGTAAGACTGTGTATGTAACTTGTGACATGTGGATAATCACACAGGGTAACATGACAATGAAAGTAGTACGTTACGTAAATAATAAAATGCATATGAATTGGAATAACTTATGAACTTTATTTTGTAGCAGGAACTAACTTGGTGTCAAAGTATCTAGGCAGGTTTAAAGTTACTATATATGAAATCATATGAACATGTACATAAGTGGAGACATGATTAATAATTGTATCGGAATTGGTGAATGCCTTTATATACCAAGGAGAGATCTAGATTTCATGCCAAGTGATACGAAATCAAGTAACCTTACATACCTCGTTGTATAACCTCGCTACTACCTTGAATAACCTTTCCTTCCTAAAAATACTTATATACAACATAGTAGAGGATAAAACTAGCATTAGAAGCCAATGAGTACATCTTGGCATCTCAATCACATAAGAAAATAATACACGGACAGCAAGCGGATGTTTATAAACCCGGGCGTACTCCTTTAACTTTTTCTCCCCTAATCATATGTTCTAATACACATTAGCATATACACACCATGTACAGCCTATATTAAGTCCATAACAGTCTTACAACAGTCCACAAAGCACAACACATCACAATTCCACACAATCTAAAAACGTATAGCATAACGTTACCTTCCTTCGCTACATTTCGATGTCGACAACTCTAAACTTATTCCAAATTTAACCAATCTGTTCCAGCAACACTTATACATACAACCAGCTATGAAGTATTTCCAAAACAGTAACAAATCAGTTATTAAAGACGTGAAACAATAGCTTACTTTTCAACAGTCCACAAGTTCATACGAAGCACATAATTGCGATATCATATAACGACTCACTTTTGTGGACTATAACAGTAG
>JAOTQJ010196685.1:2370-13215 GCA_025642045.1 Solanum sejunctum | reverse complement strand
AATCCACAGGGAATATGAGGCTTGACTATGTTAATCCACTAACAATCATTTTAACCATCGATCACTATATTCTCCAGAATGGGGGGGGGTTTGCAATTCAAAGTGAAGAACAAATAGAAATACTACACTACAAATGCGAGAAGACAGTCAAATTGAGGGAAAACTTGGGAATTATGTTCCCCATGATTCGTTGACTCAATAACCCTAGAAAACATAACTCTAATCAAGACAATGCATGCATGAAGGTAATTTCAGTTCTTTCAGCCCTCTTGGGAAGGTAAAGGACGAATTTCACCATAGCGCTTGATCAGCAACCATGGCATGCCAACTAACCATAACCCATTATCCCAGTCAACCTCCCTTTGGTCAAGTTTAGTTGATTAGATGGGGGAGCACATCAATCGAATCCTGTTATCTACTTTCCTTTTCCTATTTGTCACTACCTTGGTGGGATAATGATAGTAGGCGGGGTTTGGTGCTGGCCACCACCAAACAACATTCAAAATGAAAGGAAGTAAACAATACATGCAAATACCCAATCAAGGAAATACACAAAATCTAGGTTATTTCAAGTCAACTCCTCTTGGTTCCCACAACCCCAAGTTGTGGGTGCTTAGCTACTCATGACTAAGGAAAAATCAACTACAATGAATGTATAAGACATGGTGGAGAGATTACCCAAGAAAAATAAAGAATAGCACCCCTTTTATTTGAAACCACAAGCTTGTATTAATAGAAGTTGAGTACAATGTGATTTTTAATCCCCCAAAATGGGTCTTTAAATTAAAATAATCAAAACCTACACTAAACCCTACAAATATTTAAGAATATTCAAAGTTCTCTATTGAATCTGTGAAATGTCCAATCCCCCTTTCCAAAACCCTATCATCAACTATTTATACTATTTTCAAAAAGACTCTAAAAATAAAATAAAAATACAGCTAGCAGTAGTTACATTTTGCAGATATGACTCGTAGATCACATACAACTTGTATGGTGACCTATGAGTCTAATCGAACTTTTGTAGTCAACACTTGGCATTCTGGACTTGACTGCTATGACCCATTTCTATGAGTCGTGGTGTGCTCTATAACTTGTAGTGTCTTCTCAAAGGCCTGAGTTACAGTTCTTGGTCCAAACTTTTTGCTCATTATTTCTTGCTACGAGGGGACATCCTACTAGTTGTAGTGAGATTTACAACTCATAGGTTAGCCTCGTATGGCTGACCTTCACTTTACAATTTCTTAATTTTGCTCATTATTTCTTGCTACGAGGGCACCCTATGACTTATAGCTTGGGATATGACTCGTAGGGTCGGTTGTATATCCTGAACTTCAGAAAAAATCTGCAATTTTCTCTCAAAATCAGTCGACTTGTATTTTCTATAAGAACAACACAACAACACATAAAAACCATAAAAAGTTGCATTAAGAACTTGCAAATTCCCTTGTGCTGTATTTTGACAACACATCAACATAGAACTATTGTTTGTCCCTAAGCGATGACTCAATCTAAGTAGATAATGAGAAATACATAGCAAATATCATAATGGCATATACATCTTTTAACTCCAATTCAAGTACCCAACTCTCATTTTCAAACCTGATTGCAAAGCTACCAACCAGACCAAAACATAATGATGCAGCTGACAATCCAACTAACAAGTGAAGGAGTATCATCAATCCATAGTCACTGAACAAGTTATATGTCAATAATGCCAAAATTCCCTCACAGAAAAGAAGTCCCTATATTTGACTCAATAAGCAATCAAAGTTCAAGGATTGTGCAAGCATTCTCACTCAAATTCATGTATGATAACCAACACCATAGGCTTGCCCCTCTACTCATACTTCGGACTGTTGACTAGTTGAGCTAGGATCACCTTAGGACTTAATGGTCTTGTACTGTAGGCTCATGGGGATTTGGCATGGCATTTTAGGCAAGTAGTGACTAAAAGCTATCCTTGAACCACATATTTCAACACTTTTACCTTCATAACTCAACTATTTTCATAATATTCTCCGCGATTCTTTCTTTTCAAGCTTTTCCGAGTGCTTTCTTTTCCTTGTTCAGTTGTGTCTTATTTTTGAACACATTTTGATGTTCTTTTCAAGCCAAGGCACTTTTCTTTTCCCTTTCTCTCACCTGGCACATGAGTTGTTTTTTCTTTCTTTCTTTTCTAACTAACCACCTCGTTTCATTAGCTTACCACAACAAAGGCCAACCTCAGACTTTTTATCTTGAGGTGAAGTACACAATATCCATTCCCTAAACCAGGGCCACTTTTGGTAGGCACCCTCAACTTAGGCTTTTTGCCTCAATCAAGGTTTACATATTCAAAAATTGACCAGGGCCAATATGAAGGTGTTTCACACAATAAGGTTAGTCTACCTAGGTGTCAAAAAAGAATAGGTACATGTAAAGCTCAAACATTTGGACAAAGGACTACCCACTACATTAGGTAGGTCATTTAGGTAAAAGTGGACTCACTAAATGAACAATCGCCTAAGATCCTTTCCTAATCAACCATATCTCCAATCCAATCTTAGAGTAACAAGGCAAGTTCTGCTTTAGTGCACAATGTATGAATATGACAAAATAGGCTCACACACATATGGCATCGCATACACAATAAACATGGACTCATAGGTCATGTTTCAGGCATCAACTTGCCTCCTCTTTATCAAAAGAAGTATTGCCAAATAATCATATGCAAGATTGCAATGGTAACAAACGATCCCAAAAATTTTGAGGTACCCAATTTTCAAAACATTCATAAAATAATTCAAGATTATGTACATGCCAAAAAGTAATAGTTTCTATATATATACAAATTGTCTACACTACCTAAACATGCCAGTTCAACAGAGATTAAAAATGTCCACAAGGAAAAAGAAACACGACAATAAAACCTTGGAATAAAAAATAGGGGAAGTTATGGACTAAAGGCTACTCAAACTTCAACCTAATCCGTAACTTCCCATTCCCCACTCAAAAAAAAATACTTTGTCTTGAAAGTATACATATGTAAGAAATAAGGGAAACAAGGGGCATACCTTGGGTTGCCTCCCAAGAAGCACCTGAATTAGTGTCGCAGCATGACGAGATGAGCTTCGGTATTCATGCTTCCTCAAGGTTCCAATCCTCAACTATCTTAAATTCCTCTATATCACCCATGTAGAGCTTGACTCTTTGATGATTGACCTTGAAGATCTTTCCATCCATGCTTTCTAGCTCGATAGCACCATGACTAAAGCCACGCACTTACTCGGAAAGGTCCCATCCACTTAGATTTGAGTTTCCTAGGAAACCACTTCAATCAAGAGCTGTAAAGTGACACCATGTCCACTGGTACAATGACAATTTGATTATACCTCGAATATCCATCAACGAAACAATACCAACCCTTTTCTGCAACTCTATCAAGCATCTGATCTATGAATGGCATAGGAAAGTGGTCTTTCTTAGTGAAGGCATTAAGTTTCCTATAATCCGTACACACTCTCCATCCAGTGACTGGTCGCATGGGAATCTACTCATTTTTGGCATTTAACAATATTGTGATACCCCCTTCTTTGGGATACACTGAACAGGGCTCATCCATTCACTATCTACAATAGGGTAGATTACCCCTGCTTCCAACCACTTCATGATTTCCTTTCAAACCACTTCTTGCATTGGAGGATTTAACCATCGCTGATGCTCAATGCTGGGCTTATAGTCCTTAACCAGTTGAATTTTGTGAGTGCATACCAGAGGGGATGCCTATGATATCTGTAATAGTCCACCCAATAGCTCTTTTGAATATTTTTAGTACTGCTACAAGGGCCTCTGCCTATTCAGTTCACTCAAATTTGCAGCAATGATGACTGGCAATGTATCATGCTCTCCCAGAAATGCATATTCCAAACGTGATGGGAGCACTTTCAGCTCCAACTCTAGTGGGATCTCTATGGAAGACTTGGCGGGTGGAGATTCCCTTTTTTGCATACCTAGTTCTAATTTTACCTGACATCTCGGCCCAAATGATACCCCAAGAGCATTCACTGTCTCCTCATAATCTGGGAGATCATCACCATCTAAATTTATCAATACTGCCTCCAAAGTATCAACTCCAAGAGGTAGCTTGACTGGAATCTTTGACTCATCATTATCAATAGTTTCAACCACCGAGATTACGCTCAAATCATAGTCTTCACTACCTTGTTGAAGACTTGAAACACCACTACTTCTTCACCAAACCTAAATGTAAGCAGTCCTCTCTCCATATAAACCAGAGTACGACCTATGGCTAGTAAAGGCCTCCCTAAAATGATAGGAATTGCAAAATCAACTTCACAGTCAAGAATAATAAAATCTACAGGAAATATAAATTTCACTACCTGTACTAGCACATCATAAAGTACCCCCCCCCAGGCTTCTTAATTGTTCTGTTTGCCGTAAGTAATTGCATCTTTGTAGGAATAGGAGTACCCAATCCAAGCTTTTTGAAGATGGCAAGTGGCATCAAATTTATGCTAGAACCCAGAACACAATGTGCTTTCGGAAATGCCAACTTCCCAACTATGTATGGTATGGTGAAAGCACCTGGGTCTATACGTTTTTGGACTAGTGACTTGGTAGTGATGGCACTACAATGTTGAAACTTTTGGGAAAGGTCTTGACTCATCGTTTGTTTCTTCTTGACCAGATCTTTCATACACCTTGCATAGCCTAGCATCTTCTCTTAAAGCTTCGATCAGAGGAATGTTCACCAATAATTTCTTGATCATTGCTAAAAAAATCTCAAACTTACTATCCTTTTCTTTCTTCTTAAGCCTTTGAGGAAAAGGTGGTGGTGGTCTCGGAAAGGTCTTGAACCTCTTAGGTTGCCCATTTGTGTCATTCCTCTTAGCATTTTCATCATCCCTCTTATTGTGGCATTCATCCACAACTACCGACCTTGGGGGCTCTATGGTGCCTCTACAACTTCTAGTCATGAATGCATGCAATGTCCATCATTCTTTGGATTTTGAATCGTGTTGCTTGGTAAAGTGCCCTTTTGGCATTGTTTCAGTTGAGAAGAAACTTGGCCAAATTGTTGCTCTAATTTTTGGTAGCCACCGAGTGAGACTCTATCTTTTGGGTTATGTTTGAAACATCCAATTTCATTCCTTTCGAGGTCTCATCTTGATGGTCGGCTCTCTTCAACAACTTGTCAAACACCTCTTCAATCCTAGAATTGCTTGATCTGGCATCACAATTATGGGATAGTACATAAGGACCATTTCTATAGCCATCTCTTCTACCCCATTTGATATCCGACACTCTCTCCTTTTCGTAATAACCACCTCAGTTGTCTCTATATACACCATTACGATTGTAGTTCTGACCTTGAGTTCTGAAACCTTGCCTCCAATAGTTCGTCTTGGACCCTTGGGGGTTGGTTCAGAAACTCGTTGATTGATTACTCATGAAGCAAGTATCTTATCAAAGAATAGGTCATTATACACGAGTGCCTTAGGAGGTTGGTGTGTCACCGCTTGAGTAGTTGCTTTGTTTTGCTTTAAGACCAAGTCCATGCTTGTTGTGCAAAGTTGGGCAAGCTGTTGCATGATCTCCTCATTGACTTTAGCTTGCTCATTGTTGGTCTTTACCATACAAGAAGTCTTCATAGTACCTCCCTCTCTTTGACCCCATGCTCTATTCTTTTTAACCACTTGCTCTATCCTTTCGGGGATTAATAGAAAAGGTTGATAAGAAAACATGCCTCCCATAATTATGTTAGTACAAGCTTGACAATTCTCGTCAAGCGCCCGATAGAAAATCTCAACCAAGGCATCATCAAAAATATTATGATCAAGAACCATTCACAAATACTTACTGAACATCTCCCATGTGGTACTAATGAAGTCATCAGGCAATTGCTCAAAGTTGTTTATTTGGTGTTTAAGATTAAGCTTCTTTGACCTTGGAAAGTACCTTTCTTGAAGAACTCTCTGAAGCTCTACCCAGCTTGTTATTGTACAATGGGGAAGCTTGGACAACCACACAGCTGCATTGGCAGTTAGTGATAATGGGAACACTAGAAAACTCTGCATCTAAGAAAGATTTTGTGTTTCCATGACTCTTTTACAGACGAAGATGACATTATCGAGATGAAGATGGGGATCTCTGAAGGTAACCCTATGAACAAACCATATTTTACAGCATTTGGAGTAATTCACTCAAAATCATGAAATTAGTGTTTGTCGATAATGGTGGCAACACTATAGCACAAGTAACTTCCATGGCCATAGGGTTCAAGCACTATTGATTCCAACCTTAGCATTGTCATTGGAATCCCTAAATTTTGGTCTATTATTCCTTGGTAGTGGATTCTCCTCTTTTTCCATATCATCATTATTCACATTTATTTCTTTCTCATCCGCAATATCCTCATTCGCGTAAGCCATTTTTTTAGTGATTCGGTGAATCTCCAAATTGATCAGAGCTAAGGGATTGCCCTGGCTCCTTGTACAAGATCATACAACCTAGTACACCCTGCAAATACGACTAAACAACAAAAACAAAAATAGAAGTAAAATACAAGAGAATTTAAAAACTAATACTTGAATTAACCACTAGTGAAATCAAGCAAGAACCTAGCCATATTACCCGGCAATGGCGCCATAATTTTTTATATTCACACTCTAACAGTAAAGTGGTCGCAGTCAAGTATAAGCCTAACCAAAGGTTAGGGCCAAATCCACAGGGGATACGGGGCTTGACTATGTTAATCCATCAACAATCATTTCAAGCATCAATCACTATATTCTCCAGAAATGGGAGGAGGGAGATTTGCAATTCAAAGTGAAGAATAAAGAGAAATACTACATTACAAATACAAGAAGACAATCAAATTGAGGGATAACATGGGAATTGTTTTCCCCATCATTCGTTGACTCAATTACCCTAGACAACATAGCTTCAATCAAGACATAGCATGCAGGATGGTAACTTAGGTTCTCTAGCCCTCTTGTAAAGGTGAAGGCCGAATTTCACCATGGCACTTGGTCGATAACCATGGAAGGCCAACAAATCATTACGCATTGTCCTAGTCAACCTCCCCTTGGTCAGGTTTAGCTGATCTAGAGAACACATCCAGCGAATCTTTTCACCTACTTTCCTTTTCCTATTCGTCACTTCCTTGGTCAGGATAATGATAGTAGGCGGGATTTGGTGTTGGGCACCACCTAACAAAAATTCAAAATGAAAGGAAGCAAACAATACATGCAAATACCTGATCAAAGAAATGCACAAAATCTTGGTTATTTCAAGTCAACTCCTCATGGTTCCCACACCCCCAAGTTGTGAGTGCTTAGCTACTCATGGCTAAGGCTAAATCAACAACAATGAATGTAAAGACATGGTTGAGAGATGACCTAAGAACAATAAAGAATGACACCCTTTCATATTTAAACCACTAGCTTGTATTAATGGAAGTTGAGCACAATGTGATTTTCAATCCCCCAAAATGGGTCTTCAAATTAAAATAATGAAAACCTACACTAAACTCCAGAAAAAGTCTCTAAAAATAATCCAAGTTCTCTCTAGAATCACGGAAGTGTCCAATCCCCCTTTCCAAAATCCTATCATTAACTATTTATACTATTCACAAAAAGACTCTAAAAATAAAACAAAAATAAAGCTGGCAGCAGTTACGTCTCATAGATATGACTCGTAGGGTGACCTACGAGTCGTAATCAGCCTTTCATAGTCAACATTTGGAATTTTGGACTTGACTGCTTGATATGATGTCAAAATACAACACATTTTGATGCCCAAAGCAAGGGATTCTATGAGTTCTTAATGCAAATTTTTATAGTTTTTATGTGTTTTTGTGTTGTTCTTGCACAAAAGTTAGGTTGACACGATTTTGAAGGAAAGTTACAAATTTTACTGAATCATAGTTATCTATGCTACAAGTCGTAGAGTCTATCGTAGCAAGAAATAGAGACAAAAAATCAGAAATTTGCTAAGTGGAGGTTGCCCCTAAAAGGCCATCGTACGAGTCATAAGTCTTACTACGACTCGTATAGGTGGACTAGTAGTCGGAATTAGAGAGCCAAAATGTTGGACCAAAGCCAGAATGCCAAGACTATGAGAGGAACATATGAGTTGTAGCTCAAGCAATGACTCATAACTGTGGGTCGTGGAAGTTCAATCCAAGATGTCAAGAACCTGATATGAGACCCTACCTACGACTCATAGGACCCTATGAGTCGTACCTGCAAGGCATACTAGTTGTCAACTATCTTTTTTGTGTTATTTTTAGGATTTATTTGTAAACACTATAAATACATTTAGTTCAGTTTTTATATGGAGATCCCAGATTTTAGAAGATAGAACTTGCCTTTGAATATTCTGTCAAGAATATTTTAGGGTTTTAGATTAGTTTATAAGTTTCTCTTGGAAAATCCATTTTGGGGATTGCAAATATTGCTTTGTACTTATAGTTGATCAATCAAGCTTTTAAGTTTGTAACTTGTGGTGCCTACACTAAGTGTTTTTGGTAAAACTTTCATTTATATCTTGTATTTGCATTTTTGCTTGTTTTACCTTAGCCATGAGTAGCTAAGCACCCAAAACTTGGGGTTGTGGGAATCAGGGGTAGTTGATTTGAAATATCCTAGGTTTATTGCATTTCTACGGTTGGGGTTTGCATGTATTATCTATTTTCTTTCATTGTGATTGTCGTTTGGTGGAGGCCAACACTAAACCTTGCCTACTATTACTAGCCTAACCAAGTAGTGACGAATAGGAAAAGGGAAGTAGATAATGGGATTTGATTGATGTGGTCTCATCTAATCAACCAAGCCTGACCAATGGGAGGTTGACTGGGACAATTGGTAACGGTTAATTGGCACACCATGGTGGCTGACCAAGCGCCATGGTGAATTTTGACCTTGACCTTCACAAGAGGGCTAGAAGGATCTAAGTTACCATCCTGTATGCGAATCTCCAATTGTAGTTATGTTACCTAGGGTATTCAAGTCAACGAACCATGGTGAATACAATTCCCAGCTTGTCCCTAAAATTGAGTGTTTCCTCGCATTATAGCTTAGTGTTTATTTTTACTTTATTTTTGAATCACAAAAACCCTTCCATTTAGAGATTTTAGTTATTTATGCTTAAAATGATTAGTAGTGGATTCTTGTAGTCAAGCCTCGTATTCCCTGTGGATTCGACCCTAACCTTTAGTTAGGTTAATTGCTGACAGCGACTACTTTTTAACTGGAGCGTGAACATCATAAAAAATTATGGAGCCATTGCCAGGAAATATGACTAGGTTTTGACTTGAATTCGCTATTAGTTAGTTCTAGTGTTAATTTCTAGAATTTCTTGTATTTTACTTTTGTTTTTGTTTTTGTTTGATTTTATTTATAGGGTGTACTAGGTTATATGCCCAATACAAGGAGCCAAGGCAATCCCTTAGCTCCACTGAATTTTGAGATCCATCGAATACCAAGATGAATGGCTCAAGTGAAGGAGGATATCGAGGTTGAGGAGGATGTGAATATAAATGAGGATATGGGAAGAGAGGAGAATCTACAACAAAGGGGTAACAACCACAGCTCAAGGACTTCAATGAAAACGCTTATGGATGGAAACAATATCGATTGAACCTTATGGCTATGGATGTTACCAATCCCATAGTACTGCCTCCTTTACCGATAGATACTAAGATCATTGTATCAAGTGTATTGCTACAAATGCTCCAAAACTATAGACTATTCACATGACTACCTTTGAAGGATCCCCACCGTCATCTCCAAAATGTGGTGTTTGTTTGCAAGAGTGTCAAGGGGATACAAAACCTTTCTCTTGATATTGTTGGTTTAAGAGTGTTTTCACTATCATTAATTGGCAATGCAGTTGTTGTATGGTTGTTTGAGCTTCCTCCGGGCACCATTACAAGTTGGGCTGAGCTTCAGAGTGAAAGATATTTTCCAAGATCTAAGAAATTGAACCTCAAGGACCAAATCAACAACTTTGAGCAATTGTCGGGTGACTCTATTAGTACAACATGGGAGAGGTTTACTAAATACTTGAGGATGGTCCCCGATCACAAGATTATTGGTGATGCCTTGGTTGAGATTTTCTATCGGGCACTGAAACAATCATGGGAGGCATGTTCCTTGACCAAACTTTTGCATTGACAGTCGTAGTGATGGAATGAGTAGTCAAAACAAATAGAGCATGGGGTGGATGTATGAGAAGAGAGTGACAGATGCCGAATGGAGAAGATGAGAGGGCTACAGAATGTTCCTTATTTTCCACCTCACAACTATGATATCGGGTCAAGTAACTCCAGGATTGAAAAGATGTTCAAAAAGTTGTTGAAGTGGGCCGACCACCAAGATGACACTTTGAAAGGAATGAAGATAGATATTTCAAGCATTAATTAGAAAATTAAGTCTCACTCATTGGCAATTACATAACTAGAACAACAATTGGGGCAAGTTTCTTCGCAGTAGAATCAACGGTAAAAGGGCACCTTACCAAGCAATACGGTTCAAAATCCTAAAAATGAAGGGCACTACATGGTGATCATGACCCTGAGTGGCAAGAGCACCATAGATCCCCATATGCCGGTAATTGTGGATGAAGTTGATGAGAAGGGGCTTGGTGGTGAAGTTATGGTTGAGGGAGAAGATCCAAAGGTTGTTGGGATGTAACAAGAAAAGGCAAGGGAGAACTAGAAATTGAAATCAATTCCCAAACCTCCTCCTCCTTTCCCTCAAAGGCTTCAGAAAAAAAGAGGAGGGTAAATTCAAACACTTCCACCCGATGTTGAAGCAGCTCTCCATCAACATTCCCCTT